>JAJIBD010005074.1:0-189908 GCA_021461705.1 Cryptotis parvus | reverse complement strand
CTCCTCCTCTCCTCCTCCTCTCCTCCTCCTCCTCCTCTCCTCCTCTCCTCCCTCCTCCTCCTCCTCCTCCCTCCTTCTCCTTTTCCTCCTCCTCCTCCTCCTCTCCTCCTCCTCCTCCTCTCCTCCTCCTCTCTCCTCCTCCTCCTCCTCCTCTCTTTTTCCTCCTCCTCCTCCTCCTCCTCCTCCTCCTCCTCTCCTCCCCCTCTCCTCCTCCTCCTCCTCTCCTCCTCTCCTCCTCCTCCTCCTCCTCCTCCTCTCCTCCTCCTTCTCCTTCTCCTTTTCCTCTTCCTCCACCTCTTTCTCCTCCTCCTCCTCCTCCTCCTCCTTCTCCTTTTCCTCCTCCTCCTCCTCCCCATACCCCTCCTCTACCTCTACCTCCTTCTTCCCTCTTTCTTCTTCCCTCTCCTCCTCCTCCTCCTCTTCCTCCTCCTCCTCCTCTTTCTTTCTGGGTCACACCCAGTGATTTCAGGGGTTACTCCTGTCTCTCCACTCAGCAATTACTTCTGATGATGTCCAGGGACTGGGCCCCTGGGATGAACCCAGAGCCATGGCAGAGCCCGGCAAGTTACCCATGGTGTATTCCATATGCCAAAAACAGTAACAATAGTGAACCTCATTCCCAATGAATGGAGATGTTACTGGTGCCCCTCGAGCAAATCGATGAACAACGAAAGACAAGTGATACAAGTGATGTCCAGGGACCATATAGGATGCCCAAGTCAGCTGTGTGCAAGAGAAGCCCTCCCGTCCTGCTTTACTATCACTTCGGCCCTGATTTTTTCCTTCTTCCTGGTCAGATATCTATGCCATTGGGGTGGGAAAGCTGAACGTGGACTGGAAAGAGCTGAATGAGCTGGGCTCCAAGAAGGATGGGGAGAGACACGCGTTCATCCTGCAGGACACACAGGCTCTGGCCCAGGTCTTGAGCACATGCTGGGTGAGTGAGGTGCTGGCTCCAGAGCGGGTGCAGGCTGGGCCCCTGCTGATGGGACCCTGCTTACCTGCTCCTGTGCTCGTCAAACCCTCAGATGTCTCCAAGCTCACAGACATCATCTGTGGTGTGGGAAACATGTCCACAAACGCCTCCAGCCAGGAGAGGACACCCTGGCACGTCACCATCAAGGTAGCAGGGGGGGAGGCTGGGGTCAGGCTCCTGCAGACACATGGCAGTTCTTGAAGGTGCCCTGTCCCCCTGCAGCCCCAGGGCCAGGCCACCTGCCGGGGCACCCTCATCTCTGACCAGTGGGTCCTCACTGCTGCCCACTGCTTCCGTGATAATGAGGACCACAGCCTGTGGCGGGTCACTGTGGGTAAGGATGGGCCGCCTCAGGGTTCCTGGCCTTCTGCTTGGCTCCTAGCTTCAGGAATGTGGACCCACTTAGTTGAATTCTGCCTGCTGTCCCCAGGGGATCCCAGCTCCAGCAATGGCCAAGAGTTCCAGGTTGAGAAGAAAGTGATCTCGTCGGGGGTTCAACGTCCGTTGCCAAGGAGGCCCAGGGAATCCGGGAGTTCTATGGGGATGACATTGCCTTGCTGAAGCTGGCGAAGAGAGTGAAGATGTCTACCCATGCCAGGTGCCTGCCATTCCAGGGGAGACTCCGGGTGCTCCAGGGAAGGGGGGTACTGAGAGATGGGACCCTCCCCTTTCCGCCAGGCCCATCTGTCTTCCTTGCACAGTGGGAGCCAATCTGGCTCTGCGGGGAGATCCCAAGGCAGCACCTGCCAAGACCATGGTATGAGAGGGTCAGGGCATGGGGCGATGGCTGGGCTGTGCCGCAGTTCCCGAGTGTAGACTCAAGGGGCTAGAGTGATAGTACAGCCGGGAGGGCGTTTGCCTTGCATGTGGCCCACCCGGTTCGATCCGCTGCATCTCATATGGTCCCCTGAGCACTGCCAGGAGTAATGCCTGGTGCAGAGCTCAGAGTAACCCCTCAGCGTCACTGGGTGTGACCCCAATACAACCAACCAGCCAAGTCAAGACTTGTGTTGGGCAAAGAGACTGATCCAACACCCCCTCCTGACTACAGAGAAGCTGCTTCTGAACCAGCTGAGTGTTCCCGCTCACTTTGTGTCCCTGGATGGAACATCACTGAACATTCTCCTCAAGGCGGGGTCAGAGGTGAGGGTCTCTCAAGTTTGGAGGCGCCTCTCTGGGTGCAGCCCCAGAATATCATCCAGCTTTGGCTGTCTCCCCCTGCTGACCACCTCACTCACACCCTCGCCGGCCCCTCCCCAGACCCAGTTGGACTGCCTGGTGCCCTTCCTAGGCCTAGCTGGATGACCCAGTTGCCCCGGCCTGCTCCTCCATCCCGCCCCTATTCGTTGCAGTGGGAAACTTGCATCAGTGCTGTCTCCAGAGATCGCAACGTGGTTCCCCCGACTTGAAGAGCGTCAGTGAGGTGGTGACAGATCAGTTCCTGTGCAGTGGGAGTGAGAAGCAGGAGGACCATCCCCTGCAGGGGTGAGCCCCCCCAACCCCCACTGCTGCCGGAGCCCCCGGGACACGGAGGCCAGCTCTAACCCTAGGGCCTCGTGTAGACCCTGGAGTAGGGCCTCGTGTAGACCCTAGAGTAGGGCCTCGTGTAGACCCTAGAGTAGGGCCTCGTGTAGACCCTAGAGAGTAGGGCCTCGTGTAGACCCTAGAAGTAGGGCCTCCGTGTAGACCTAGAGTAGGGCCTCGTGTAGACCCTAGAGTAGGGCCTCGTGTAGACCCTAGAGTAGGGCCTCGTGTAGACCCTAGAGTAGGGCCTCGTGTAGACCCTGACATCTCTCCTCTCCCTCCTTCCCCACAGGAGAATCTGAGGGCGCAGTTTACCTAGAGAAAAGATTCCGTTTTTTCAGGTGGGGTGAAAGGGAGCCACTGGCAAGGTGTGGACTTATGGGGGTGAGGGAGGCCTATGGACGGAGCCCCGGGAGGTTGGGCTGCGGTTGGGGGGCCTCCAGCTTCCCGCCCGTCCCCACATTTTCTCCTTCCAGGTGGGCCTGGTGAGCTGGGGTCTGTACAGTCCCTGTGAAAATGGCAAGAGAAACCCCAACAAGAAGGTCCCGACCTCTAGGATCCCGCGAGATTTCCACATCAATCTTTTCCGCCTGCAGCCCTGGCTGAGGCAGCACCTGGACGGGGTCCTGGACTTTCTGCCTCTGTGACGGAGGGGCTGCTGCCCTCTGCTCAGCCTCCCTCTGCCTCCCTGTTGCCAGTACTCAGTCCACACTGCGTCCCTGCTGGGGCACCCCCCGAGGCCGCCAGTACCCCCTTTTTCTTTCTCTTTCACGGGAATTTCCCAGTTATGAAATAAATAAAAATTACTGGTTTCCACACTGGCCCGCGTCTCTCTGGGGAGGGAAGGCCCATTCCAGGAAGGGGTCAGGCCAGAAGCGCCGCAGTGCAAACACTGGCTGGACTCTGCCCTCTGGAGGAGCTGCACTGAGCAAGCAGGGGCTGGACTCTGCCTCTAGCACCAGGCATGGGCGACTGCGGAAGACAGGGGGCCATGAGGGTGTGAGCAGAGCCTGAGGGGTGGGACTCTGTGGTTTCTGTTTCACTCTACTGGCTGAGCTGGTTGGGTGTGTGTGTGTGTGGGGGTCCCTTTCAGACATTCCCGAAAGTGATGAGGGCCGGGCGGGCGGGGAGAGCGCAGGTGCTAGGACACGGATTGCATAAAAGCCTGTGGCTGGGGGCGGGGACGGGGAAAGAGCCGGACACCGGGTCTGCAGCTCACAGGGGAGCCAGGCAGGACACGTGCCCCAGATTCTCCTGCTGCCATGGGGGGGCAGCCTCCGCCCTCCCCTCCGCCTGCTTTCTGTGTTCCTGGGTCTCTTGTCCACAGGTAGGAGCTGGTGCAGCCTGTTTCCGCCCAGCTCTGGCTGGCTGTGCTTCACCCTTTCTTTCTCTTTGGAGGTAAAGTCTCTGCCTGCAGTGGTGCCCCAAGCCGCCTGCCCTCTGGAGGGAGTGGACATCAAAGGTGGCACCTTCCGGCTTCTCCGGGGGCCAGGTGCTAGAGTGCGAGTGTCCGTCTGGCTTTTACTGCCGTACCCTGTGCAGGCCCGCACCTGTGGCATCACTGGGGCCTGGAGCCCCTGAAGACTCAAGACCAAAAGATCGTCAAGAAAGCGGAATGCAGAGGTTGGTGGGCAGCGAGGTGGCACGGAGAGGGCAGCAGCCATGGCCAGGCGAGGATGAGAGTAATGGGTGTTGAGACGGGCACGCGCTGTCAGGACCGTGGGGCCAGAGAGATGGCACAGCGGGAGGGCGTGGTGCCCTGCATGCGGCTGACCGGGTTCGATCCCCGCATCCCATTTGGTCCCCCGAGCACCGCCAGGAGTGACCCCTGAGCACTGCCGGGTGTGACCCGAAAAGAAGGAACAAGAGTGGTCAGGGCCATTTGGGAGTGGGAGCTGGGGCGCTATGCCCAGCGTGTCTGTCCCTGCCAGCAGTTCTGACAGTGCTCGGGCGGGCAGGGAGAAGTAGTGGGCCGGTTGCCCATTGGGTGAGGACAGCCCTTCCTCTGGCACAGGACCGTCTCTAGACAGGCTCCCCAAGGCAGACCAGGAGGCCGCTCAAGGGCACCTCTATCCTCTCGGGTACTTACACTTGTCTCCTTACTCCAAAGCAATTCATTGCCCAAGACCACAGGTCTTTGAGAATGGGGATTACTGGCCCCGGGCGCCACCACTACAACCTGAGTGGACGAGCTGCATTTCCGCTGCTATGACGGTTACACACTCTCAGGGGCTCTGCCAATCGCACCTGCCAGGCAAATGGCAGGTGGGATGGGACGACGACCATCTGTGATGACGGAGGTGAGACGCCCTCCTTTCCTGGGGAGCTGGCACTTGGCCTCTGGCTTGCTTTCCCTCAGGGGACCTTGAATGTTGGCGCTCACCCCCCATCCTCTCTGCAGCAGCCTACTGCTCCAACCCGGGCATCCCCATTGGCATGAGGAAGGAGGGCAGCCAGTACCGCCTCGAAGACAGCGTCACCTACTACTGTAGCCGGGGCCTTACTCTGCGTGGCTCCCAGCGGCGCACCTGTCTGGAAGGCGGCTCTTGGAGTGGAACAGAGCCCTCCTGCCAAGGTGGGCCTGACGCACATGCTCCCTCCTGTCTCCCCCACTCAGCACTGTCTGCTCCCCCAAGCCGCCCTGCCTCACTTCTAAACTTCCGGGAGCACTTTCTCACTGGCGGGCTCCTCACAGCCCAGAAACCCACTTTCCCCTCTTTCTGGTCATCCCTGACCGAGCCCAGACATCTGACCCCATGTGTGACACCTCCCAGACTCCTTTATGTACGACAGTCCTGAAGAGGTGGCGAAGCCTTCCTGTCTTCGCTGACCGAGACCATAGAAGGAACGGATGCTGAGGACGGACACACCCCAGGTCTGGAGGCAGAGGGGGAGGTGTGGCGGGGACTAGGGGCAATGGAGAAGGTCCAGAGTTCTTGTGAGCCACAGACTGAGTTCTTTTGGTAAAATCCAGGGGAACAAGAGAAAAGGAAAATTGTCCTGGATCCCTCGGGCTCTATGAACATCTACCTGGTGCTGGATGGCTCAGACAGTATCGGAACTGGGAACTTTTCGCGGGCCAAGAATTGTCTCAAAGACTTCATCGAGAAGGTGGGGTTCCCTTCCTCTGAACTGGCCACACAGCTCTGCCGGGACTAGCTCCGGTGGTTCTAGCTGACCTGAACCACAGGCTCATAGGAAACCTCTGGGCCCTTTCTGTCCTCCATCCGCTTCCTCCACACTGGTTTCTTGATCCTTAACTCCGGGGTTTTCTAAGCCCAGGCAGGTCAGCTGGTCCCTGGTCATGACTCTCCCTGTCCCATCAGTCAATGCTCCTCTTGAGCCCAGCATTTGACTTCATGTTTCCTCTCGCCCACAGGTGGCCAGTTACGGGGTGAAGCCCAGATACGGTCTGCTGACCTATGCCACATTCACCAATATCTTGATCCGAGTGTCAGATGAACAGAGCAGCAATGCAGATTGGGTGACGCAAAGTCTCAAAAAAATCAGCTATGAAGGTCAGAAGCAAGGAAAGAGGGGTCCACCTTTGTGAGGCCAGAAGGTCACTGAGGGGTGTGGAGGAAGCTAGCCAGCAGTCACAGGGGTTGGGGTCCAGAGGGAACCTGTGGGGACTGAGCTGGTCACTTTGTGGTCAAGTCAGTGGGGTGACAGTCCCTCAGATTTAAAAGGTCGGCTCCAAGCTGCTGGTAGGCCTCTGGGGTTGGAGTTCTGTTGTCTGGGAGCCTAGGTGAGATGATCGCTCTCCTTCCCAGATCACAAGTTCAAGTCAGGAACTAACACCAAGAAGGCGCTGCAGGCCGTGTACAGCATGATGAGTTGGCACAAGGACCACAACCCTGGGAGCTGGAACCGCACCCGCCATGTCATCATCCTCATGACAGACGGTCAGAGCTCCCCCCGGCCCCCTCCGCAGCTCCCCAGCGTGCAGGTCACACACTGCACTCCTGGTCGGCACCCTCAGTGCTGCTCAGGGCCCAGCCGAGCTGACCTCTCCTGGGGCCTTCACAAGGAGGGAAATGTCTCCTCAGGCCTCCCCCAGCTTCGTGTCCCTATTTTTACCATCCCATCTATTCCCCACGCCCCCTTCTTGCTCCCTGCTCCACTGTCATTCTCTGCAGGCCTGCACAACATGGGCGGAGACCCAGTCCCTGTCATTCAAGATATTCGGAGTCTGCTGGACATCGGCATTAACCGCAAAAACCTCAGGGAAGATTATCTGGGTGAGGGACTTGCTCCCCCTTTCTCCATTTCTAACTGCCCTCCCCTCTCACACAGCCAACGATCACTTTTCTCCTCCTGCAGATGTCTACGTGTTTGGAGTTGGGCCTCTGGTGAGCGAACAGAACATCAACGGCTCTAGCGTCTAAGAAGGATGGCGAGCAACACGTGTTCAGAGTCAAGGACATGGAAAACCTGGAGAGCGTCTTCTTCAATATGCTTGGTATGAAGACGCCCGAAGGGAGTATAGGAACGGCCTGAAACCCAGGCTGCCCACTGCCCCATGCAGGCTCTATCAGTCTGTGTCATGCCCTAGCACTGTCTGCTTTGGTCCTGCGAATCAAAGCGCAGAAACTTTCTCAAGACCTCAGGAGAGGTCAAGGGGGCATCACTAGCCAGGTCCTTCTCACTAGACTAAAGGTCCCTGTTCATGCTGCTAGGCCTTTCCTCCCCTCACCTGCTTCTGACACAAGCACTGGCCAATTCCCCAGGCCTTGGGAAGCAGCCACAACTTGGTCCATTCTCCTTTCCTGCTAGATGAAAGTCGAACTCTGGGTCTCTGTGGCATGGTTTGGGAGTACAAGGACATAAAAGAAGATTACAGGCAACCGTGGCACGCCAAGATCTCCGTGACCGTGAGTAGAGTCCTGGTGGGGACCAAAGAAGGCAAAGACACCATGAAGGGAAGGTTGGGGAAGGGCAGAAGTTTCCGAAAATTGTGATGTGGCCGAAGTCGAGCTTTTCCATCCCCCATTTCCAGCGTCCATCCAAGGGCCATGAGCAGTGCACGGGCTCCGTGGTGTCTGAGTACTTTGTGCTGACAGCGGCACACTGCTTCACAGTGGATGACCCGGCACATCTAATCAAGGTCAGCGTGGGTAAGTAGCTCCCTCACTGCACAGCAGGCATGGGGGGCTGCTTGGAGCTAGGCATGGCATGGAGTCTAGGCAGGAGGGGCCGAGAGGCGGATGGTTCTGAGGCATTCACTCCCCACCTCAGGAAACATGCAGGGTGACTTGGAGATAGAAGAAGTTCTGTTTCACCCCCAATACAACATCAACGGGGAAAGCAGCAGAAGGAATTCAGGAATTTTACGACTACGATGTAGCCCTGATCAAACTCAAGAAGAAGCTCAAATATGGCAAGACTCTCAGGTGAGACCTGGGTCCCTGAGAAGAGGCTGGGAAAGGCTGGAGTGTGAGGCCACGTGACTAGCTACGCACCCCCCCATCTCTCCCGACAGGCCCATTTGTCTCCCCTGCACTGAAGCAACAAATCAAGCACTGAGGCGTCCCTCTGACCACTACGTGCCAGCAACAGAGTAAGGCAGTCAGGGGAGCCACATGAGAAGCTAAGAGATAACAAGCCGGGAAGGAGCCGGTGATGCCCAGGCCACTCCTGAGCTCTTAGGAAGGAGCTGAGGGACCTTTGCTGAGTGATGAAGGTAAGAGAGATGGTAGCGGGCAATGACCCAGGTCTGCACTTCTCCAGGGGAAGAGCTGCTCCCTGCCAAGGACATCAAAGCCCTGTTTGTGTCTGAGGCTAGGAAGAAGGCGCTGGTCCGAAAGGAGGTCTACATCAAGCATGGCGAGAAGGTAGGAGCTGGGGCTAGAGCCCTTGAGGCTGCTCTCCTTGACTGAGCGCCATGACCTCTCTCCTCCATGCTCCTGGTCTCCCCTGTAGAGAAACAGCTGCGAGAGAGATGCCAAATATGCTCCAGGCTATGACAAGGTCAAGGACATCTCTGAGGTGGTCACCCCCAGGTTCCTTTGCACTGGAGGGGCGATGCCATACTCGGACCCCAACACTTGCAAAGGTGAGAAAAAGTTGTGCTCTAAGTTCCTGAGGCCCGAGGAACCTAAGCTCTTCTTAGGTTACGCTCCAGATTCCTGAGGCCCCAGAGCCCTCTCGAGCTTCCCCGTGTCCCCCTTGCAGGCGATTCTGGTGGCCCCCTGATTATTCACAAGAAGAGTCGCTACATTCAAGTGAGTATCCCCTTCCCTGACGGGAGACGGCAGGTAGTCAACACATGCACTGTGAGGGAAGAGGGTGGAGGCCGGCCCCTTCCGACTGTTCTTTGGACCAGCACACTCAGGACTAGGGGTCTGGCCTGTGACCCACAAAGGACAGGGCTAAGATGGGTCCTCAGCCCAATTCTTCCAGGTCAGCTCAGATGTCACAGAGTAGCTGTGCTCCCTGGGCTCAGGAGTTCTGGCCGACGTCTCCTTGTCCGTCTAGGTTGGTGTGATCAGCTGGGAGTAGTGGATGTCTGCAAAAAGAGGCCTCAGGGGAGTTACTTGCTCGTGCCGAGACTTTCACCTCAACCTCTTCAAGTGCTTCCCCTGGCTCAAGGAGAAACTCAAAGATGAGGATCTGGGCTTTCTATGAGGGGCTTTTCTGTTGGGACAGAAATTAAAACAGCTGCGACAATACCTGTGTTCAAGATCCTTTTGGGATGATGGGAGTGGGGAACGGGCACTGATCATGTGTTACAACTGACATAAAACCCAACAGCCGTTTTTAAAGGCTTAACCCCCAACCCCAAATGCTGAAAGACCAGAGGCTGAGGGAGAGGCGTGCGCTTCCTCTCAGTGTTTACTGAGACCGGACTGGGCGGGCGAGGCACACGGAACCCAGCTCCACTCCCTAGAAGCCGTCCTCCAGGCTTTCAATGAAGATGTCGTCACTGTAGACAATCTGGGTTCTCTTGTCCCGGTGGCAACCCTTAGGGCTATTCTGGACAGCTAGGGAAGGAGAAAAGGATGAGTTAAGGTTGGCCCTCAGGCGAGTCTGACTCCCTTTCTGCTACCGGCTGGCCCAGGGTAGTCCAGCTTTCACACTGCCCCCTGGTGGCCAGGGCGTTTATCACTTAGACCCCTGACTGTAAATTTACCAGTGTAAATTGTTACTGTGGCACTTGCAGATGCTGTGATCAATATTTCATTCTTAAAAACCTCAATGTCATTATCAAAACCTCTGAATCACCCTACCTAACCCAAGTGTATCAAAAATTAAAAATAAAATTATCTCCATGGCTGTTTGCGGACATGCTGATCACTTCTGAATACTTTCTATTTTTAGAGGGCCACTCCTACACTGAACCCCTTTTCCTGTTCATTCCTTTTCCAGGGAAATTTACTCAGGCAAAAGGGGTTCGTACTTAAAAATGTTATTTTCCCCATCTGGAGAGCTCTGACCCCGGTCTACTCCCTTGTCAACCTTTCCCCTCCTGTCAGCGAGGTGTCCCTCTCGTCTCCGAGTACCCCATCCTGTCAGCGAGGTGTCCCTCTCCTGTCTCCGAGTACCCCATCCTGTCAGCGAGGTGTCCCTCCCCCCCGTCTCCGAGTACCCCATCCAGTCAGCGAGGTGTCCCTCTCCCCCTGTCTCCGAGTACCCCATCCTGTCAGCGAGGTGTCCCTCCCCCGTCTCCGAGGTACCCCATCCTGTCAGCGAGGTGTCCCTCCCTCCTGTCTCTGAGTACCCCATTCTGTCAGCGAGGTGTCCCTCTCCTGTCTCCGAGTACCCCATCCTGTCAGCGAGGTGTCCCTCCCTCCTGTCTCTGAGTACCCCATTCTGTCAGCGAGGGTGTCCCTCTCCTGTCTCCGAGTACCCCATTCTGTCAGTGAGGTGTCCCTCTCCTGTCTCCGAGTACCCCATCCTGTCAGCGAGGTGTCCCTCTCCCGTCTCCGAGTACCCCATCCTGTCAGCGAGGTGTCCCTCTCCCGTCTCCGAGTACCCCATCCTGTCAGCGAGGTGTCCCTCTCCCTCCTCCGAGTACCCCATCCTGTCAGCGAGGTGTCCCTCTCCCGTCTCCGAGTACCCCATCCTGTCAGCGAGGTGTCCCTCTCTCCCGTCTCCAAAGTACCCCATCCTGTCAGCGAGGTGTCCCTCCCTCCTGTCTCCGAGTACCCCATCCTGTCAGCGAGGGTGTCCCTCTCCGTCTCCCGAGTACTCCATCCTGTCAGCGAGGTGTCCCTCTCCTGTCTCCGAGTACCCCATCCTGTCAGCGAGGTGTCCCTCTCCTGTCTCCGAGTACCCCATCCTGTCAGCGAGGTGTCCCTCTCCTGTCTCCGAGTACCCCATCCTGTCAGCGAGGTGTCCCTCTCCTGTCTCCGAGTACCCCATCCTGTCAGCGAGGTGTCCCTCTCCCGTCTCCGAGTACCCCATCCTGTCAGCGAGGTGTCCCTCTCTCCCGTCTACCCCACCCGTCAGCGAGGGTGTCCCTCTCTCCCGTCTACCCCACCTGTCAGCGAGGTGTCCCTCTCTCCCGTCTACCCCACCCGTCAGCGAGGTGTCCCTCCCTGGACTACCCCACCCGTCAGCGAGGTGTCCCTCTCTCCGTCCACCCCACCCCGTCAGCGAGGTGTCCCTCTCAGCCAGTCTGAGCATCCCATCCCTGCCCCTGGGAGGAGTGACTCCATCCTCACCAGCCCCTTGACCTTTGTACTCAACAGTGCTGTGACTCCCCACAAGGCTTTTATCTTCTGCTGCCGTGGCACAGTCCCACTAGTGCTGCCCCTCCAACCCTCCTCCTCCTAGACTTTACTTTTGAACTGATGTGTTGGAACACAGCCTGCTCCTCACACATTCCCTGAGTCCTCCCCACAGCCAGGTCTGGGTCTTTTCGTCTCCAATTTCAGTCTCCCCAGACTGACTTTCCAGTTGGTGATGCAGCGGACGTGACTACCTCTCCGATTCTGCACCTCTAAGTGAGTTCAGCCCTCAGACTCCAAGTGCTCATTTCACAGAGCAGCTGCGCTCCGCCTCAGAACGCACAGGCCACAGGAGGCCGCTCTTCTTCCTCAACAATCTCACCCGGCTTCCTCTTGCTTTCCCGCTTCACTCACTGCCTTCTGAGCCACTTGGTTTTTTCCCTGTCTTTTTTGGGTCACACCTGGTGACGCTCAGGGCCTACTCCTGGCCCTGCACTCAGGAATTACTCCGGTGGTGCTCAGGGGACCATAAGGGATGCTAAGGATCAAACCGGGTCGGCCAGTGCAAGGCAAACAAACCCCCTCCCTGCTAGACTCTCACTCCGGCCCCAAGTCACTTTCAATCGTTTTCTTTCCTGTGTCTCCAACAAGGGCCGACAATTCTCCCATCCCCACATCTTCCACATAAATCCCAGTACCTCTAGGAAATCCAGGAAGAGAAAAAAGCAGGGAGCTGTGAGGGATGGGAAGAGACCCCATTCTTACCGAGGGAGCCCCAGACAGACTTGCCAGTGGCAGCATCCAGCATGGGCTGTTTCCGGGCGATGCTGACTTTGAGCTGTACAGATTCCACCTGGATCCCGTTGAGCTGAGGCACAAGAGGGAGGGGGCAGAGGATGGGTGGAAATATTACAGGCCGAGAAGTATTTCAGGAGCTGTCATCCTAGAAGCAGGGATCTGAGAACATAAGGTTTCCTGTGCCACTAGGGAGAGACCTTCCCTGTCCAAAGGAAATCATTTTCCACCTGCACCCAGTATTTTGGAGAGAAAACATGAGGATAGTAGGACGGATGGGAAGAACGGATCTGGGAAGTCCCAACCTCAGCAACAGCCTGATCTGCTGACTCCATCTTTTCATAGGTGACGAAGGCACAGCTGGGACAAGAGAAAAGAGGGTCAGTACAGGGATGTGAGCTCAGCTGGAACCAACCAAACCCAGTGCTGACAGGCCGCGCCCCGGGTCCCTGCTCTGCCTCATACCCCGAATCCTTCCAGAATGTGTCAGGCCCGTGGTCACCCTTACTTTCTGGGTGGGTCCATGGAGAGGTCGATGATGTTTCCAAATGGAGAGAAGGCCCCCGGAGGAGACTGGGGGTCATGTCTTCTCCGTACACGTAGAGAGTGTTCCCCTTACGAGGGGCCCGGCGCTCAGGGAACGAGTCTGACCCTATGGGCGAGGAATCAGCCGTCAGAGAGCCCCTTAGCCCTGCTTTACGCAGCTGAGGAAACGGTGGGGAGCAGCTGAACACACGCGAGCCGAGTCTCAGGGCGGCTCCACACCCTCACTGGCACTCACTGCGGAAAGGGCCTTCACGGTCGCGGTCTCGGTCCCGTTCCGGTCTCGGTCCCGATCTCTGTCCCTGTCTCCGGTCCCGGTCCCGATCTCTGTCGCGGTCCCGGTCGCGATCCCTGTCTCGGTCCCTGTTCCTCTCCCGACTTCGATCCCGACTATGGCTTCTGGGAGGGAGGCTGAAGAGCGGGCACCGCCCCGTTCTTCGTAGCCCCAGTCAAAGCTGCGGGGGCACTATCGCCAGTGCCCGGGCCCTCTGCTTCCTCCCCATCGGGCCCCAGCTCCCGGAGCCGATCGCTGGAGGATACAAAGCTGGGGGAGAGACAGCGAAGGTCAAAGGCAGACTCCGCCTCCGCCCTCGCAGCCCGGCCCCGACCTCCCCCCCCCCAACAGTCCTCTAACCTCTCATACAGAGATTTCCTCTGCGGACGTCTGGATGACTGAAAGAGAGACCAGGGACAACGAGAAGGTTCAAGTTGTGACCCAAAACACCTGGGGGTGGCCTTCCTAGAGAACTGGGAGCATTACCTCCTTGCAGGTCCTCATCAGCAGATACGCTCCTCTGGAATGGCTGGAAGGTAGGGACTGTCCCTTTCTCAGGATCCTGGGAAGTGAAAGAGACTCACCTCCATGTGTGAGCAGAGGCTGACCGCCCCGAGACAGGCCAACTCAAGGTATCTTTCGAAGAGAGGGTTACTCTTGCAGTCGGAGTGCTAGTACAGAGCTGGGAGGGCCTTTGCCTTGCACTACGGCGACCAGGGTTCGATCCCGGCATCCCATATGGTCCCGAGCACCACCAGGAGTAATTCCTGAGTGCAGAGCCAGGAGGAACCCCTGAGCATCAGGGGTGTGTGGCTCAAACACGAAACAAAAAAAGAGGGTTCTTTTTTTTTTTTTTTTTGGTCACACCCGGCAATGCTCAGGGGTTTCTCCCTGGCTCTGCACTCAGGAATCACTCCTGGTGGTGCTCGGGGACCATATGGGATGCCGGGATCGAACCCGGCCAGCATGGGCCGGCCGCATGCAAGGCAAACACCCTACCCACTGGACTATCGCTCCAACCCAAAGGGGGTTCCTCTTTTTTAAAAGACAGGAGTCTACAGCCTATCTTTAAGGAAACAACCTGTCAGGTGCTGCTTCTCTGACACAGGATTTTCCCTAAGTGTCGTCTAACATGCACTTACAGCCTGTTTGACTCAGAGCCACACATTCCAAAGCCCTAACGCGTGGCAAACTAGAGCTGCAGACTGAGTAAAAGGAGAATTTAACTGTCCAGGTAAGAAACCTGACACGGAGAGCAGAGCAATTTTCTCACAGCAGGTGTTATTTCCGCGACCTGGACGAGAGTGCCCCGAAGGCCAAGGGCCCTCTCAACACTTTCTGTTCGTGCTCACCTTTACCTTCCCCTCTAAGGTTCGAGAACGCTTGAAGCCCGAGTTCTTGTTCTCGGCCTTGATGGCACTGATGGCTCCTGACTTCACCAGCTGCTTTGCCTGCTCAGTTGCTGTGGCAGTGTCTACCACAGGCTGCTCTGACAGGGCTGCAGGGCAAGGGAGAGAGGCAGGATGTAGCTCAGCGGAGGGAGGAGGGCCATGCTGCCACTTCCAGTTGCCCAATTCCCCCACTCACAGCGCTTGACACCTCCTTGACTGGTTGTGTTGTTGCTACTCTGTTTCTTTAGAGCCAGCAATGCCTTTTTTCTGGGAAGAAGAGGGAAAAGGGTCAGTAAGGGCCAGCCCCTGAAGCACCCCCACCCTAAGCACTGAGTGCACCCCTCTAGGAACATCCTTTGTCAGAGAAACCAATGCGAATGTCTGCATCCCTGCCTCTCCTGTAAGGCCTGGAGACCATGTGCAACACCAGCCATACTTAACCAGACAAACCAGGGGATCTAGAGGGGTTCCGGGCCTTTCTGGAAGTCTAAAACAAAAATTCAATCAGGTAACACGTATTTAAGGACCTTGGTGGATTACCACTCCCTCCTGAATGTACCCGATACGTTGTAACAAGGAAACTGGCTGAGACATAGTTTCTCTTTTAGCAAGATAAAGAATTAGGTTGTAGCTAGACCCAAACTACTGCCTGCAGCAGACAGCAGGCAAGATTGTGTCCATATGACTGTCACACTGCCCCACCCCAACAAAGGAGAGAAAAAGGGTGGCAAAGCCGCAAGCAAGAGAGCTCTGGGACAGTGTGTCGGGGCTAGTGATCAGCTCTGCCCGGAGGGGAAGGCCAGCTCGGCGCCTCCATATTTAGGTTTCGGGTTGAGAAAAGGGGGGCTTTCTGTTTTCAAAGAATTGCCTTAAAAGAGTGATAACATGTTAAAAGTAGAAAGAGACCCCAGGAAACTGGAGAGCCCACCACAGCGCCTGGCACAGACGACTGGGACCCAGGCCCGACTCGCACTGCTGGGCCGCCGCCAGGCTGCAGACGGTCTCCCGAGTCCAACACTTGGGAAGGGTGACCGCCGTCAGGCTATTGACTGACCGTCGCCAGCACTATTGACTGACCGTCGTCAGCCCTATTGACTGACCGTCGTCAGCCCTATTGACTGACCGTCGTCAGTCCTATTGACTGACCGTCGTCAGTCCTATTGACTGACCGTCGCCAGCCCTATTGACTGACCGTCGCCAGCCCTATTGACTGACCGTCGTCAGTCCTATTGACTGACCGTCGTCAGTCCTATTGACTGACCGTCGCCAGTCCTATTGACTGACCGTCGTCAGCCCTATTGACTGACCGTCGCCAGCACTATTGACTGACCGTCGTCAGCCCTATTGACTGACCGTCGTCAGCCCTACTGACTGACCGTCGTCAGGCCTACTGACTGACCGTCGCCAGCCCTATTGACTGACCGTCGCCAGCCCTATTGACTGACCGTCGCCAGTCCTATTGACTGACCGTCGTCAGTCCTACTGACTGACCGTCGCCAGCCCTACTGACTGACCGTCGTCAGTCCTATTGACTGACCGTCGCCAGCCCTATTGACTGACCATCGCCAGCCCTATTGACTGACCATCGCCAGCCCTATTGACTGACCGTCGCCAGCCCTATTGACTGACCGTCGCCAGCCCTATTGACTGACCGTCGCCAGTCCTATTGACTGACCGTCGTCAGTCCTACTGACTGACCGTCGTCAGTCCTACTGACTGACCGTCGCCAGTCCTATTGACTTGACCGCCGCCAGCCCTACTGACTGACCGTCGCCAGCCCTATTGACTGACCGTCATCAGTCCTATTGACTGACCGTCATCAGTCCTATTGACTGACCGTCGCCAGCCCTACTGACTGACCGTCGCCAGCCCTACTGACTGACCGTCGCCAGCCCTACTGACTGACCGTCGCCAGCCCTACTGACTGACCGTCGCCAGCCCTACTGACTGACCGTCGCCAGCCCTACTGACTGACCGTCGCCAGCCCTACTGACTGACCGTCGCCAGCCCTACAGACTGACCGTCGTCAGCCCTACTGACTGACCGTCGCCAGTCCTATTGGGAATCCCGGGAAAGGAGGGGCTGACACAGACGGGCGGCTGCAGGCTGGGGCCGGGCGGCGCGGCCACTGTCCCCCTGGACACCTCCCGCACCTTCGCCCCGTGTCCTCGGGGGCCGCGCCCACTCACGCCCCTCACCTTTTTCTTCAGCTTGTTGAACTTCTTCTGCAGCGCCTCCTCTTCCTCGCTCAGCCCGGGGTATCACCAACATGGTGGTTCCTGGGGCGGGGGCAAGGCCCAGATCACCTCTCCGCTGTCATGCCCCCCCTGCGCCCTCCCGGCTCCCCCGTCCTGCCGAGCCCGCCTCTTCCTCCAAACCAGGCGCCATGCAGGTCCCTGCGGTCGGGGGACGCGCTGCCCCGCTCGGCCACCACCACCCTGGGGCCCACGTGGCCGGGGGGCAGCGCCCGCTCGCCCGCCCAGCCCAGGGCACCGGACCCCGCCCCGCTGGGGTCAGCATGCTGAGCGCGGGCCCGAGCGGAGAGGCGGCAGCAGCCTAGCGCACCGGAAGGAGAGAGAGAAGCAGCTGGGCAGAGCCGGGCAGAGCCGGGCAGAGCTGGGCAGAGCCGGGCAGAGCCGGGCAGAGCCGGGCAGAGCCG
This sequence comes from Cryptotis parvus, assembly GCA_021461705.1. Lineage (NCBI taxonomy): Eukaryota > Metazoa > Chordata > Mammalia > Eulipotyphla > Soricidae > Cryptotis > Cryptotis parvus. Next base: position 173,074 of record JAJIBD010005074.1, on the reverse strand, counting down.
GGCAGAGCCGGGCAGAGAAGCCCAGGCGAGGGCTTACCTGAGGGGGGCGGCAACCCGGGCCCCGCTGCTTCGGGCGCGCGCCCCGCGGGGCAACCGAGAGCGGGCTCAGAAAGATGACGTCAGCGGCGGGAAACGCCGTAACCAAGGAGGCCGCCGCAGACACTTCCGCCCGGCCGCGCGCTCAGCCACGCCCCCGCGGTGCCGGAAGTTATTGCGACTTCCGCCCGTAGCGGGCGGGGACTGCGCCGGGCCCGGGCTGCGTTTCCGGCGTGCGGGGGCGGCGGCCACCGTGGGCTACGGGAGGATGGAGACTGAGCGACTCGGTGAGGGGCAGGCTGTAGGATCGGGACGAGGCAGGAATGACCCTTGACCACTGACTGTTTCCCTCTCCCCGCAGTGCTACCACCCCCCCCCCCCCTGGACTTGCCCCTTCGGGCCGTGGAAGTGGGGTGCACGGGTCACTGGGAGCTGCTGGACGTGCCCGGCGCGCCGGACAGCACTGTGAGTGGCTTCTGGACGCGCAGCTCCTTGACACTGAAACCCCTTTACCTTCCTCGCAGTGGCATCTCGCGTAAGCCCAGTGGAGCTTTCCTGTGTGGGGGTCCCCTCCGTCTCCGGACACCAGGACACCTGGTGGCGACTGAGACGCTAGTTTTTGAGGCCCGAGGCCTGGGGTCCCTTTTCTTAAAACTGGTGACTTTCAAGTCCCAGTGTGTCTCAAGACTTTAACATGGGGCCGGAGCGGTATCCAGCGGGGGCTTTTGCCTTGCAGGCGGCCGACCAGGTTCCAACCCCGCATCCCATAGGTCCCCCGAGCACCACCAGGAGTAACCCCTGAGCATGGTCGGGTGTGACACCCACCCACCGCAAAAAATAAAGACTTAAACATACAGATGCCCTGGTTCGACCCCAGAAACTCTGAGGCCGGGGCCCTGCCTCACAGGAGCAGGTAGGAGCGGGTATTAATATCCGGCCTCACAGGCAGTGTAGGAGCAGGCCGATTGTGGTCTGAAGCTGGCCGACCTCTGGAGACTTGGCTTGGGGGCTGGAGCAATAGTACAGCAGGGAGGGCAATGGCCTTGCACACCACAGACGAGGTTCGATCCCCAGCCCATATGGTCCTGAGCATCGCTGGGTGTGACCCGAGAAGCAAAACAAAACCATGGGTCCAGCATGAGCGTGGACACGTGCCCTTGGTGCATCGCAGACTCCTCTCTTTGCTCCTGTCCTTTCCTTACCTAATGCCCTGGTTGCAGCTTCCCCACGGCCTCCCTCCCTGCGCCCCAGACCTGCAGCAGGAAGCAGAGCAGTTGTTCCTGTCATCTCCAGCCTGGCTGCCCCTGCATGGAGTGGAGCACGCGGCCCGGTGAGGGGCCCTGCAGAGCCTGCGCTCAGTGGGGGGTTTCTAAAGGACGCCGGCCAGAGCGGAAAGAAGGCTTCACTGTGACTCTCTCTCTCCAGAAAATGGCAGAGGAAGACGGATCCCTGGTCCCTCCTGATCTCCCTGGGAGCCCCAGTCCCCTCCGATCTACAGGCCCAAAGACACCCCACTACAGGCCAGATACTGGGTTACAAAGAGGTCAGGGGCCATAAGAGAAACAGGATTGTGAGGAGGGTGCTGAGAGACAAGCGTGGCTTCACTGGGGCCCTGGTCTCCGGTCTCAGGTTCTGCTGGAGAACACAAACCTGTCGGCTACCACCTCCTTGTCTCTTCGCGGCCCCGGGACCCACCTCGCAGTCACTGTGGGGAAACCCCACCCAGTACCCGTTCTGGCCAGGTGACTCTTAGGGAAATGGGATGGTAGGAGGGGGAGTTTTCCAAGAAGGTTTCCCCTCCATCCCATATCACGCCCCTCTTGAATCCCTTCTTGTTTACCCTCTTCCCAGGAGGCATGGATGAGCCTACTGTCACAGACCTGAGCTCTCGGGAGGAGGCGGAGGAGGAGATAGACTTTGACAATGGTGAGGTGTTGCCAGGATAGATCCTCGGGAGCTGGGCCGCTAAGTCTGGGCCTTGAGGACAAGGGCCCGGGCCTTCCGTGGGTTGCTGCCCGTCCATGCCTTGGGCACTAGAAAATGAGGGGAGCCCATTGCTGGCAACCTTTGGTGTCATGGAATATCACTGCAAATCTGCCGTTTAAAAATGTCTTTGCTGAGCGGAGTTGGAGGAAAGAGACTAGCAGAAAGCGATTTCTTTCATACACGGATGTGAAGAAATAGTGGGAGAATAACGTGCCCAAAGGCAACAGCAGCAAAGAACACGAGACCTGGCCTTTAGTCAACAGTGTGCGGGTGGCGGGTAGAACACTATGAAAATGGTGGAGGCAAGATGAAAGGGAGGAGGACAGATGCCGAGAAGGTGAAAAGCTGTCAGTAACAGCACTGTAAACCACAGCGCCCAAAGTCCTATCAAAAAGTATCTCAGGGAGCTGGAGGCGATAGCCCAGCGGGTAGGGCATTTGCCTTACACAAGGCCGGCCTGTGCCAGCCCAGGTTCCATCCCCGGCATCCCATATGGTCCCCAGAGCACCGCCAGGAGTAATTCCTGAGTGCAGAGCCAGGAGGAACCCCTGAGCATCGCCGGGTGTGACCCAAAAGCAAAAAAAAAAAAAGTTTCTCAGAGAGGGATACAGCAGGGTGCAGAGGAGAGTTGGGGAGAGAAGTGGATACTGGCGAAGGGGTTGGTGTTGAGACAGTGTATGCCTGAAACCCACTTATGAGTAATTTTATAATCTATGGTTACTAAATAAAAATAAAGAAAACAGACTATGCTGGGGTCGGAGAGATAATACCCAGAGTTAGCCACTCTCTGCGTACCTGCAATTGCACTGACCTTGATTCAAATCCCTATGGCCACCCTGAGCACCAGCAGAGGTCTCTCCTGAGCACAGAGTAGTCTCAGCAGCCTAATGGGGCCCAGTTCTGTCCTCTGTGAACCAGCTCCTCCGGACCTGTGTGATGTTGGTCTGTGTGGCTGTGTGTGGCAGGCCTGACTCTCCTGCACCTCCCCAGATCTCCTCACTGTCCCCCTGGCTTCAAGAAAGGCGTGGATTTTGCACCAAAGGGTGAGTTTTGGTTTTGAGATGGCGTTGGAGGAGCGCGGCCAGCTCCGGGGCATCGGCCATAACTGCTACCCTTTTGTACCCGACTGCAGATCACCCACCTCCAGCTCACGGGTTGCTCAGCCTCAGCCGTTTGCTGGAGCCCCTGATTTGGGTGGGGGCAACGAGGATGAGACCGAGACCATGGGGCAGCCAGGAGGTCCCAGGGGGCCATGCTGTCCGTCTCTCCCAGCCCTGCGCCCCTGGCCCGAGCGAGCAGCTTGGAGGACCTAGTGTTGAAGGTGGGTGACCATGGTGGCCAAGGGTAGGACTCGCAGAGCCGCAGTGCCAGAGCAACCTGGTGGTCACCGGTGCTCCCTGCCCGCCCTTCCAGGAAGCTTCCCACAGTGACCCCCGCCGGAGCCCCCCTGAAGCCCAGCCCCAGGAGCAGTGGGCCATCCCTGTGGATGTCACCTCCCCTGTTGGTGACTTCTACCGCCTCATCCCCCAGCCCGCCTTCCAGGTAGTGTGGCCTGCGCCCCTGTGTCCCCCCTCCTGAGCACAGCCTGCTGGTTCCTGCCCACCCCCAGGCCAGCCTCGCCTCGCTCTGGCCTGCACCCCGCAGCCCCATGTGCCCCCGGAGCTGGAGGGAGAGGGAGCCTTCTTCAGCCCTCCTGGCTTTCTGTCTCGCACAGTGGGCCTTTGAGCCAGACGTGTTTCAGAAACAAGCCATCCTGCACTTGGAGCGGCACGATTCTGTCTTTTGTGGCAGCGCACACGTCCGCTGGGAAGACAGTTGTGGCTGAATATGCCATTGCGCTTGCCCAGAAACACATGACCCGGTACAGTGCCTGCGCTGCGGCCCTCCCTGCTACAGTGCCCCATGCCCGGCACCTGGCCCCTTCCCTGGGCACCTGCACCTGGCCCCTAGGACCCTCCACCCAGCCCCTTTACCCTTCCTAGGTCTCTGCTCTGTCTCCTTGCTTCATCCCTCAAGTGGGTGAGCTGTTAGAAGCATGACCTGTGAGTTTAGGAAGGGGGCCGGGCACAAGATGTTTCTGGGTTCTGCTATGAGGCTTGTATGCTGTTATGGACAGTTATATTCGTGAAGGCATGCGTGCAGTTTGGGTGAGCTCTGTGGCTTGCTTCTGCAAGGCCTGAGGGTCGGAGGGGGCATGTGGTCTCCAGTCCCTGTGGTCAGGCTGGCTGACTGCCCCCTCCCCAGGACCATCTACACGTCCCCCATCAAGGCTCTGAGCAACCAGAAGTTCCGAGACTTCCGGAACACATTTGGGGATGTGGGGCTGCTCACGGGAGATGTACAGCTGCACCCCGGAGGCCTCCTGCCTCATCATGACGACCGAGATTCTCCGGTGAGCTCCTGAGGGGCCTGCTAGGGGGCTGAGGCTGCCCCGGAGTACATGATGCTGAGGAGGGGTCGCGCGGGGCCAGCGGGGACTCAGCCTGTGGCCTGTCCGCAGCTCCATGCTGTACAGTGGCTCGGGCGTCATCCGGGACTTGGAGTGGGTCATCTTTGACGAGGTTCACTACATCAATGATGCTGAGGTGAGAGCGCCCGGCAGCTCCCTTTCCCCTATTCCGTGGCACTTACCGGCTGCTTTCCCCAAACGGACCCCCTGGGCGTTCAGTTTTGGGCCAGTGTTCAGGGGGTTGCTCCTGGCGGCGCCGGGAATATATGTGGTGCCAGGGATTGAGTGTGGGTTGGCTGCCTGCAAGGCAATTTTGGCGCTCTCCAGCCCCAGCCCCCGTGCGTTCGTTAGGGGCAGCCCCCTGAGCCGCCTGTGCCCTGTCTCGTCCCGCCAGCGTGGGGTCGTGTGGGAGGAGGTGCTCATCATGCTCCCTGACCACGTCTCCATCATCCTGCTCAGCGCCACTGTCCCTAACGCCCTGGAGTTTGCTGACTGGATCGGGTGAGTGTGTCCTGGGGTGCTCTGTTGAAGGGGACTACACGTCCCTTTCCTGGGGGCAGGAGGCAAAGACTCGCAGCAGGGATAGGGTCAGGCTCTGGGGTGGCCGCAGATCCCTCCTGGGTGTAGGTCACTGCCTAAGAGGTGTGGACAGCCTTCCCTTGGGCACTAAGGCAGCTGCAGTGAGGTGGTGGACTCCTTTCCGCCCCCAACCCTGACACCATGGTCTTCTCTCCACTCAGGCGACTGAAGCGTCGCCAGATCTACGTGATCAGCACAGTGGCCCGCCCCGTGCCCCTGGAGCATTTTCTCTTCACAGGGAACAGCCCCAAGACCCAGAGCGAGCTCTTCCTGTTGCTGGACTCGCGAGGCGCCTTCCACACAAAGGGGTGAGCAAGCCGGGGAGGGGAACAGTGTCCGGGGCGGCCCTGCTGTGCCCCGTGATTGCTGTCCCTTCCTCTGCTCCAGGTACTATGCCGCAGTGGAGGCCAAGAAGGAGAGGATGAGCAAACACGCCCAGACCTTTGGGGCCAAGCAGCCCACCCATCAGGCGGCGCTGCCCAGGTCAGCCTGGTTCACCCTGTGTCCCTCTTTGTTCATCCTACCCTGTCCCCGGGGACTGGGACTAGAGCTTTGAGCTCTGCCGTGTCCAGCCCAGACTGCGGCCCCACGGAGACTCCACTTCCTTCCATGTCCATGTCCCCCACCCCTCAGGACCGTGGCGTGTACCTGTCCCTCCTGGCGTCCCTCCGCAGTCGGGCGCAGCTGCCAGTGGTGGTGTTCACCTTCTCCCGAGGCCGCTGCGATGAGCAGGCGTCGGGCCTCACCTCCCTAGACCTCACCACGGGCTCGGAGAAGAGCGAGATCCACCTTTTCCTGCAGCGCTGCCTCGCACGCCTCCGCGGCTCTGACCGCCAGCTGCCCCAGGTGGTGGGGAGCTGGGGATGGGGTGGGGCTGAGTGCTCCCAGTTCCGTCCCTGACCTGGAGCCCTGGCGTCCCCACAGGTCCTGCACATGTCCGAGCTCTTGCACCGTGGCCTGGGTGTCCACCACAGCGGGATCCTGCCCATCCTCAAGGAGATCGTGGAGATGCTTTTCAGCCGCGGCCTGGTCAAGGTGCGCCTCGAAGGGGCCTCTGGGTCTGCGCGGCCCTAGAGGAGCAAGGCTGAGGCAGGGCCCTGTAAGTGGACTGCGGGCACAGGCAGCACGCTGCGTGCAGACTGCTGGTTTTCTGCCACTGTGGGGCCGTGGGCAAAGTCCTTCATTTGGACTTTCAGGGAAACCCTGAATTTGGGTTTCCTACCCTGGCCAGGGGGCACTGCAGAAAGAACAGACAGAGTTGAGGAGAAGCCTCGGGGCTGGGGGAGGCAGAGAGCTGGAGCACGTCTCTCACGTGGGACGCCAGGGCTCCACTCCCAAGTCAGCCAGGAGCAGCTGGGCCCCACCCAAGATAAAAAATAAAAAGCCAAGGAAAATTTAGAGAGCTAACAGACACTCAAAAAGTTTAGTCTTAGAAAAATACAAATGGAAATAACCCAAGGTAGGCTTTTATGACTACCAAACTGGCCACGTTTAGGAGATGGAATAATGCCTGATATGTAGGATCTATTAGGTTCTGGAATCTCGGGCTCTCCTGGCACTCTTTAAGCTGAAGGGGAAAGTATAACACGTACCCTGACCCCCAGGTTCCGTTCCTGGCCACATGCCCCGAGAAAGCCCTCCCCTAGGTCCACGAGGGAGCGTGTGGTTTCCTCTGTGGCAGCCGTGGTGGCACCATGGTGCCTTTGTCAGGAGAGGTGCATGCAGAGAAGCCCAGCACTGCGGCAGTTGCAGGCTGCTTACGGAATAGACAGGAAAGCAGTGCGGAGATGAAAATTAAAAAGTAGCGAGGTCCATAACTGCTGTGAGTTGTATGTTAGTCACAGAAAAGGGCACATTCTGTAAGGACGTGTTACATAAAAGCTGTATCACGCATTGGGATGAATGAGGGGAAAGCAAAGAAATAGCTCAGCACGGAATGGCAAAGGTGATTGAGCCAGTTTGTAGATGCCATCGGGCGCCGTGGGGAGCTTGGCTGGGCCTGGACGTCTGGCGGCCCCTTTGCTGACCTGCCCTTCCCCCGTCCCAGGTCTTGTTTGCCACAGAGACCTTTGCCATGGGTGTAAACATGCCAGCGCGGACGGTGGTGTTTGACTCCATGCGCCAAACATGATGGCTCCACCTTCCGGGACCTGCTCCCTGGGGAATATGTGCAGATGGCCGGCCGGGCGGGCCGGAGGGGCCTGGACCCCACAGGCACCGTCATCCTGCTCTGCAAGGGCCGCGTGCCCGAGATGGCCGACCTACACCGCATGATGATGGTGAGGCCATGCCTCGGTCATCCCATCTCCGGGCCCTGCTCCCAGCTCCCTCCCAACTCCCTCCCAGGTCCCTCCCTGCCCCGCGCTTTGGCTTGGGAGAAGTTGAGGCAGGCTTGAGCAGATTTGCGGCTGAGCCTAGCTTGTGTCTCTGGTGTCCCGACACCACAAATTTGCAGCTGGGTGGGTTCCGGCTCACCTGTGGAGAGGCTTAGCGGGGGCGCTTGCCTCTCGCCCGTGCAGGGGAAGCCATCCCAACTGCAGTCCCAGTTCCGCCTCACATACACCATGATCCTCAACCTCCTGCGGGTGGGCGCCCTGAGGGTGGAGGACATGATGAAGAGGAGCTTCTCCGAGTTCCCAGCCCGCAAGGACAGCAAGGTGGGGCGCCTGGACAAGGGCAGCCTGGGGTAGAGGCCAGAGGGACAATGGCAGGGGCCAGGGGGCGTGTCACCTGCTCCTGCTTCCATCTGAAAGAGGACACCCTGCTTCTGCTCAGGCCCATGAAAAGGCCCTGGCTGAACTGACCAAGAGGTTGGGGGCCCTGGAGGAACCTGATATCACCGGTCAGCTGGCCGACCTGCCCGAATATTACAGCTGGGGGAGGAGCTGAGGGACACACGGCTCCTCATTCAGGTGAGTGAGAGCGGCAGAGCTAGCTCCACGCTGGGCGCCGTATCTCTGTCCCCTGACTCTGCCCCCCTGCCCCCTCAGCGCCACATCCTGGAGTCTGTGAATGGGCTGAAATCGCTGTCAGCCGGAAGGGTGGTGGTTGTGAAGAATCAGGAGCACGATAATGCCTTGGGTGTGATCCTGCAGGTAAGGACCAAGGGACAGAAGCGGGGAGGGGCTGGGGGTGTGAGGCAGCCGTGCTTGTCTCCCTCTCGCTGCCTTTATTTGGCCGTTTGTTGTTTGGGGTCACACTGGCGATACTCGGGTTACTCCTGGGTGCTTGGGGACCATATGGGATGCCAGGTATTGAACTCGGGTCAGCCATGTGCGAGGCAAATGCCCTGCCCACTCTGGCTTCTGCTGGCCCTCCTCCCTGCCCCTCGCTGGTTGCTGGGTTCCCAGTCCAGCCTGTCCATGGCCCCTGCCGCAGGGTGGGCATCTGGTCTCAGCCTGGCTGTACTCAGGCTTTTCCTGGCTCTATGCTGGGGCGGGGGGTCACTCCCAGTGGTGCTTAGGAGACCAGATAGTGCTGGGATAGAACCTGGCGGGCCCCTGGCCCCGTCTCGAGTCTGCTTCTCACTGCTCTGCTGGGCCTCCCCCAGGTCGCCTCAAACTCGAGCAGCCGTGTCTTCACAACGCTGGTCTTGTGTGAGAAACCCCAGTCAGAGGACCCCCAGGAAAGGGGGGCAGAGGGGGCCAGCCACCCCGAATGTTCCCTACCCGGAGGATCTTGCTGGGTTCAAGCTGTTCCTGCCTGAGGGTGAGTGTGGGCAGACACCCTAGCTCCCGTAGCAGTGCGGCCGAGAGGCCTGACCCTGTGCGCCTCTGCCCCAGGGCCGTGTGACCACACTGTGGCTAAGCTCCAGCCAGCAGACGTGGCGGCCATCACCACCAAGGTGCTCGGGTGAACGGGGAGAAGATCTTGGAGGACTTCACCAGGAGGCAGCAACCAAAATTCAAGTCAGAGAATCCAGGGGGGTTTTGGGTGGGGAGGGAAGCCCTGAGCCTCAGGGCCCTCCTCCAGAAGAGAAGCCTCTGCCCTCGGCCCCAAGGCGTGCTCCTCCTCAGGAAGGATCCTCCCGTCGCGGCTGTGACCACTGCTGTGCAGGAGCTGCTGCGTCTGGCCCAGGCCTGCCCCCCGGGACCCCCGACCCTCGACCCCGTCAATGACTTGCAGCTCAAGGATGTGTCGGTGGTCGAGGGAGGGCTCCGGGCCCGGAAGCTGGAGGAGCTGATCCGGGGGGCTCAGTGTGTACACAGCCCCCGTTTCCCGGCCCAGGTAGGAGCCTGGAAGGCAGCTGCAGGTGGGAGCCCCCGAGAGGGAGCCCCGAGCTCGGCCTGCTGCTGCCCTGCGGGAGGTTCAGGTGCCCCTGCTGGCGGCTCTCTGCAGTACGTGAAGCTGCGGGAGCGGATGCAGATTCAGAGGGAGATGGAGCGCCTGCGCTTCCTGCTGTCTGATCAGTCGCTGCTGCTGCTCCCGAGTACCACCAGCGAGTTGAGGTGAGGGCGGGGGCGCTGGGGGGTGGGTGACGGGGGAGTGGGTGGCGCCCACTCGGCCATATTCCCTGCAGGTGCTCCAAACCCTGGGCTATGTGGACGAGGCGGGCACCGTGAAGCTGGCAGGGCGGGTGGCCTGTGCCATGAGCAGCCATGAGCTGCTGCTGACCGAGCTCATGTTCGACAACGCGCTGAGCACCCTGCGGCCAGAGGAGATCGCGCCCTGCTCTCGGGGCTCGTCTGCCAGAGCCCGGGGGACCCTGGGGACCAGCTCCCAAGCACTCTCAAACAGGTCTGGCCCTCACCCTTACCCCCCAGCTCTGCATGCCACCCCCACCAAGAATGGGTCTTCCTTCATTGGCCTCCCCAGGCGGGGTGGGCAAGACAGTCGCAGCTTCTCCTCGCAGGGCATGGAACGTGTCCGAGCTGTGGCCCAGCGGATTGGGGAGGTCCAGGTGGCCTGTGGGCTGAACCAGACGGTGGAGGAGTTTGTGGGGAGCTGAATTTTGGACTGGTCGAGGTGGTGGTACGAGTGGGCCCGAGGCATGGTGAGTAACCACGGGGTTGGGGCTTTGAGGGAAGCTGGCCTGGCCCAGCACACTCAGTTCCTGCCCTGCCTCTCCCACAGCCCTTTTCAGAGCTGGCCGGGCTCTCAGGGACCCCGAGGGCCTGGTGGTCCGCTGTATCCAGCGCCTGGCGGAGATGTGTCGTTCGCTGCGGGGCAGCCCGCCTGGTTGGGGAACCTGTGCTCGGGGCCAAGATGGAGACCGCTGCCACCCTGCTGCGGAGGGACATCGTCTTTGCCGCCAGCCTCTACACTCAGTGAATGACTGTGTGAAAGCACAATAAAATAGCAACAGTGTGTGCCTGTGCGAGGTGGACAGTGACGATTCAGCTCTGCAGACAGCGGGAGAACCAGCTAGAAATACACTTTATCAGTGCGCAGACCGGGCATCAGTCCTTGGGGGGAGGGTGTCTTGGTGGGTGGCACAAGGTCATGGGTCATGGCCTCCACGTACCACGTGGGCAGGAAGGCATGGGGCGCATCGCGGTGTTCAGACACTGTGACTGGGCCGCCAGGCTCCCAGGAGAAGAGGTGGACGAGCCTGGGGGGTGGGAAGAATCGTGAGTGGGGGTGGAGACTGAGCTCTGGGGAGCAGTCTGGGGGCTCGGACAGCTGAAGGCCTCACCTGGGGTCATCCTCTACCACCGTGTTCTGGGCAAAGGTAAGGAAGGCGGCACAGAAGTTCATGCACACAGACGGGTTCCAGCCATCGCGGTCATTCTAGAGAGGGCAGGGGAGGAAGGACAGAGCTGGGGAAGCGCCTGGGCACAGGACCCAAGGCCTTGTGGGGCTGGGCGGGGTGGTGGCCTTACCCTGACGTATTCAAACATCTGCATGGTAGGGAAGGTCCTGAGGGAACAGACGACGCCCTCTGGGTTTCGGAAACCAGCAACGACATTTGGGACTCCAGGGAGGAAGGACTGGGCCCACCACTTGAGGAGCTTGTGTCTGTGGGGGAGGAACACGGTGTCAGCGGGAGCCCCCCCTGGCCTGCCTCCAGCCCCTCCCAGCTGTCAATCCTGAGCTCTTGTCATGCCCGTTCCGTTTCTGAACCTGTAGAAGCTTCTCCACTGGCCGAGGCTGTGCATCTCCTTGGAGGTCTTGAGCTCTACGTAGCAGGTAGGGGGCTGTGGGGATGGGGCGTGGGGGTCCATGCAATCCACCTCCCCGAGAAGAGCAGAGGGTGGTTTCCGAGGCGGCTGCGGAGCACGGAGCAGAAGGCCACGTTGGTGTTCACGTCCCCTGAGGGGGTCTGGGCAGCTGCCGGGTTTGTCTGCACAAGGGAAAAGATGCCAGCAGGGTTGGGGCTCCAGCTGTGAGGGCGTGGGGGCTGGGGGAGCAGGGTGTGATGGCGTGGGACACTGACCTGCACACATGTACTGCTCAAACTTATACCCCATGTACATAAGCTCGCGGAGGTGGGCAGGGCGAGAGAGTCTCTGCGCCCTGGCCGCGGGGTCTCCACCTCGCTCAGGTACAGAGTCCCCTGGAACCGAGAGGCTGCCAGCTGCCAGCCCTCCTGTCGCTCATAAGGAGTTGTCAGCAGCTTCGTCAGGTGCCCTCGCCAGGTCACGGTGGCTCCTGCCAGCCAGCCTGGACCCCTGAGAGGAAATGGAGCTGAAGCCTGCTACATGCATCCGTGCAGATGCTGGGAGGGTGCCCAGGGCCTCGCCGGCCTGAGCGCATGCCGGCTCCGCTCTCCCGTTCTCTGAGCAGGCCCACGCTCACCCCTCCAGCCGGTGGCGGTGCTCCAGGAGCCAGTGTAGCAGGTGGTCCAGCCGCTCCTGGATCTCCTCATCCCGAGGCTGGTACCGATCAGGTATCCATCTCGGAGGTCAAAGCTGGGGCCTTGGCTGTTGGTGGGGGGTGGGCAGTAGCGCAGGGCGCGGGCATCCCCATGATACTGGCGCTGTGCATCCAGGGAGAAGCAGCCCAGCTCAGACGGACGCCGGTAGAAGGGGAAGGGCCCAGCATAGAGGGCAGGGTCTGTGCGCAGTGACGGTGCTGGGCAGAGCTGTTTGTTTGGGGACTCCGCAACGTTTAGCTCTACGGCCTCAGCCCCTCTCTTGGTTCCTCTGGACTCCATGAGGTCCTGAGGGGAGGAGAAGGAAGCAGGAAGTTGCTCTTTCAGAGTGGCCTGGGGAGGGCGCGGATGGGGAGCTTGTCAGGCCTAAGCCAGTTTGCTGATGACCAGACAGGCTTTGGAACAAGCCCACCCGGCCCGTGAAATCAGACCCCAACCGGGCCACACTGCACCTTCTGTACCTGGAAGCCCACCCCCGTCCTCCAATCACGACGAGGCTACGGGGTTAGAGCTGGGCCCAGATCAAGGTTCTGATTCTACCTTCAAGCCCGCCAACCACGACTTCCACTTCGCGGCGCTATGATGTCACGGCGGGCGGGTCAGAGGGATGCAAAAGGGAGTTTCTGTCGATGACGCGTTCGCCCGGCGACAGGGCTGGGGGGAGTCGAAGCGGGGCACCAGGAACTGACGGCGAAGCGGTCGCCGAGGCGTGTGGGCAGCCGGGCCTCCGCGGGACGCCAATCAGCGGCAGCCGCGTGCGCCCCTGCCGCCTCCCCCCTTCCAGCGAGCCCGCGCGCGGGCGGCGTGACGTCACTGCCGTGCGCCGGAAGAGCCCTTCGCCTCCTTCGTCGCCTGTGCGCCGGCCGCGGGATGAGCCGAAGGAGGCAGAGCCCGTTTCCCGACGCCTTAGGACTGAAGCGGCGGCGGGGCCCGGGGCGGGCCGAGGCGGGCGCTGAGGGGGCGAGGCGGGCGCGGTGGGGGGTCCCGGCGCGGCCCGGCTGTCCCGGCGCGGGCTCGGCGCGCGCGGCGCTGGCGGAGCTGGCGCGCCTGTTTCCGCGCGGGCCGGGGGACGCGCTGCCGCCCATCGTGCTGCGGAGCCAGGTGTACAGCCTCGTGCCCGACCGGACCCTCGCCGACCGGCAGCTGGTGAGGGCGGCGGGCGCGGCTGCTCGCCTGCGGCCACTTAGTTCCCCAGAGACCCTCGCAGTAGCAAGATCCCTCGTCCCGGAGGTGGAAGAGGGGTCGTGGGGACACCCGCGCCTGGCCCCGGAGTGCGGGCGGCGGGGCAGCAGCGCTGCGTGCCTGTCCCCGGAGATAGCTGCGGGGCGGCGGTGTGGCAGGCAGGGGACACAGCCAGGCACATGTCCACTTGGGTTCGGTTGTGCATAGTTAGCGGGTGCTTGCGAGACTTCCAGGCGCAGCTGGCCGCAGCGGAGGGCTGCCTCTGAGGACTCGGTGGCCATTGGGCTGTCTCTGAGGACTCGGTGGCCATTGGGCTGCCTCTGAGGACTCGGTGGCCATTGGGCTGCCTCTGAGGACTCGGTGGCCATTGGGCTGCCTCTGAGGACTCGGTGGCCATTGGGCTGCCTCTGAGGACTCGGTGGCCATTGGGCTGCCTCTGAGGACTCGGTGGCCATTGGGCTGCCTCTGAGGACTCGGTGGCCATTGGGCTGCCTCTGAGGACTCGGTGGCCATTGGGCTGCCTCTGAGGACTCGTGGCCATTGGGCTGCCTCTGAGGACTCGGTGGCCATTGGGCTGCCTCTGAGGACTCGGTGGCCATTGGGCTGCCTCTGAGGACTCGGTGGCCATTGGGCTGCCTCTGAGGACTCCGGTGGCCATTGGGCTGCCTCTGAGGACTCGGTGGCCATTGGGCTGCCTCTGAGGACTCGGTGGCCATTGGGCTGCCTCTGAGGACTCGGTGGCCATTGGGCTGCCTCTGAGGACTCGGTGGCCATTGGGCTGCCTCTGAGGACTCGGTGGCCATCGACGCCGCTGGAAGTCGGGGCTGTGAGCAGTGGGTGGTCAGCAGGAGCCAGTTGCCGTCTCCTCACACACTGAAATGGGAAAATGAAAATGGGTGATATAATTAAGTACATTTACCACGTGCCTTGAAGGTGGCTGTGTGTTTGGGGCGTGGCCCTTCCACAGTAAAGGTAAAGCCCGGGATTACTGTGCACGTTAGGGTCGAATCCCGCCATTGTTTCTCAAAGTATATCCTGAACTCTACCTGCGTTAGAAGTTTCTGTGCTGTGTACTAAAAATACAGGCCGACGCATTCAGTGCTAATAACTTAAACTCTTTGGAGTCGAACCTGAGAATCTCTGTTCTTTAACTGTTGTCACCCAGTGACTTTTCATATGCTTTAGAATGTAAGACCCACAGGCTGGAGCCGTAGCACAGCGGGTAGGGTGTTTGCCTTGCACGTGACTGACCTGGGTTTGGCCGGGGTTTCTTACTCTGGTGTGACACTGGTCACACCGGTGATGCTCAGAGGTTCCTCCAGGCTCTACACTGAGGAATTACTGCTGGCGGTGCTCCGGGGTTCGTATGGGATACTGGGGATCAAACTGGTCAACTGCAATCAAGGTAAATGCCCTACCCCTTACTGTTGTACTGTCACTCCAGCCCCTATAATAGCTCTTTAGCAGTAGTTTACTGATAGTCTTTTTTTTTTTTTGGGTCACACCTGGCAATGCTCAGGGGTTTCTCCTGGCTCTGCACTCAGGAATTACTCCTGGCGATGCTCGGGGACCATATGGGATGCCGGGATAGAACCGGGTCGACCTCGAGCAATGCAGACACCCTACCCGCTGGACTATCGCTCTGGCCCCTTATTGATAGTCTTTTAACCACCACCCAAATTGGTCTATGGAACAGCTTTCCCACCCGTCACCCCTGGTTGAAACGCCTTACATCTTCAAACTATGGTCTCAGTAGGTTAATTTACCAACTCTGCTTTCTTTATACCATCTATTTACCTATAAAAATAACTTCATTTTACTCCCTTTTGAATTCAGTATAAAAGCATTCTGTACACTATTTGAACTCCTCAGATGAGTATTTTTATATGCTTTCAGTTACATGTGACTGGGTTTGTTTTCATGGATTTCCATTCTGTGAATAAAATTTTGTGCAATCTAATGAAATAAATTTTATTTTCTGGGAATTTGTCAGTTTCCTCTAAATCGTTGTTTCCTAAAGTGGGTCACATTATCCCTTGGGGGTGCTTTCTGTTTATTCTCTTAGACATGGCTTTATTGTTGTAATTGTCTGGCCACACCCAGGGGTTCCTCCTGGCTTTTCACTCCCCAGTCACACGTCCCAATGCTTTGGGGGCCATAAGAATCGAACCTACGGATTGAACCTGGTTCGGCCACTCCTGCCCAGTTCTGTTATTCTTGTTTAGAAGGTAGAGTGTAGGGGCTGGAGTTTGATCTCTGGCATCCCATATGGTCTCCTGAGCACTGCCAGGAGTGATTCCTGAGTACAGAGCCAGGAGCAGACTCCGCATCGCCAGATGTGGTTAAAAAAAAAAAGGTAGGAGCCAGAGCAATAGCCCAGCAGGTAGGGCGTTTGCCTTACAAGCTGCCGGGCCATGCCGGCCCGAATTCGATCCCTGGCATCCCATATGGTCCCCGAGCACCGCCAGGAGTAATTCCTGAGTGCAGAGCCAGGAGAAACCCCTGAGCATCGCCGGGTGTGACCCAAAAAAAGCAAAAAAAAAAAAAAAAAAAAAGATTTCAGGGCACTGAATAATTTTTTCTGAGAAGTGGGCAGTGGGCCAGATGCATTTGGAACCTCTGGTCTTAGCTCATTTGTCGGCACCAGTTTTGTGATCTCATTTTATCTATGCAGTCTGTGGTAGTGGTCTTGATTTTGTTCTTAATACTGGTTATCTGCTTTTACTTTCCTATGTCATCAGTGACTTACTTCTAATTATTATTTTGGTTTTTGTGTCATGCCAGCAATGCTCAGGGGTTACTCCTGTCAGTACTGGAGTATGGGATGCCAGGGAATGAACCTGGGTTGGTTGTGTGCAAGGCAAATGCCCTATGTGCTGTACAATCACTCCGGCTTTTTTTTTTTTTGCCCTATTTTACCCTTTCATGTCAGTATTATGAACATATCTCAGTTTTCACTATCATTTGGATCAAACTTCTTCTGTTTATAGCAGTTGACTTCAGGCATAAGTGATCCCATGGCCAGAGATTACACACACAACACTATGTACGATACCAGACGTCACACAATGCATTGTCAGTATGATATCAGACACCACAGAGTATGATGTTAGTACCATACCAGATGTCACACAATACACTGTTAGTATGATACATCACACAATAAGAATGATAGCAGACATCACACAGTATGATATCAATATAAAAGAAAACAATACAATGTCAGTGCAATACCAGACATCACACTACGATGTCAGTACTCTGGGGCTGCCTAGGGCCCTCAACAGTATTGCGGTCCATCTGGTTCCCAGGTCATTGGGGCTTATGACCCTCCCCTCTGATCGATGGACAAAGAGAGGCAAGCCTACCGATTCTTAGAAAATCCAAGATTTTAATTTTCCACACATTTCTAATACCAACTTACTCCACACACCACACCAAACTGACTCCCAGACTGCTAGAGATAGATTGCAAAAGGCTGGGGTAGGTTGATACCAAAGGTTAAAAAATAACTTCTGAGAACAATGAAGTGAACTGGCATCCTCCTCTCCCCCGCCCTCGCGTTGGGGCAAAACATCAGAGTCTCACCCCTGCTCCTAAGGCTAATGGGCCAAGACCAGGGCACATTGATTTTCTCTCAACCTTGACTGATAAACAGTTGTTTTAATAATATTTCTAGTCATTTTTATATGAACACAGTAAGAGAGTGGTATTTATCTACATTCAGGATTAGATTTATAGGGTAATCTTCCCTGGGGAGATCACATCATGTGAGCCAGACTACATTCCCCTTGCCAGATTGATCATATCCCCTTCAGGGTCTTATCCGCTGCTTAGTTTGTTTCAAAACAACAAGACCTAGCTCTCTATCTCTGGGTCAGCACAGACCTTATGGTCACGAAACTGCAGACACTTAGTTGTCCCATTTTAAGGCCAGGGTGATCTCTTTCTGGTTCCATCCAGTCCCGCATTGGGACACTTTCTGAGGTGTGAGAAATTAGATTCAGTCTAAAGGGTACTGAGGTTTATAGTTAGGAAATATGGCAGAAACCCAGGAGTAAATAACTCCTGGTTGATTAATTCACATATGCATTGCCCGACTATCTTCTGTGCTAGTACAAAAAAAAATCCCTTGGCATAAGCATATGCAAAAAACTTGCATACAGTAAGGTAAAGACCAATACAAATCCCTGTTACCAATACAAAAACCCAGAGCTGGCAAGTAGGGTGTGATCCAACAGGTTCGATAACAGACATCACACAATACTATGTTAGTATATCAGACCTCACATGCAGTATATCAGTACAAGAGATCACAGTATGATGTCAGAGCAATACCAGACGTCACACACAACTCAGGGTCAGTTTGATACCAGACGTCACACAATTATTTTTCCTCTCAGGGAGTTTATTCAGGATATTTCCCTCCTAAAACACGTACTCACTCAGTTTAACACAGCCCAGGACCTTTGTGTTCATAATGAAAGACGAGCTTAGCAGTGAGTCACTACCCCTTCCTCTCATCTCCGAGTTCGAAGGCTGCGTCTCTTTCTGGCCTGCCTTTCTCAGACCTGCAGCTTGTATCTACGCACTCTAGCCTCCACACAATTTTTAGTTTTAGCCTTTTTCCTGGGAAATTGGCTTAATCCCCACTCTGCTCCTGCCATAATGATAATGCCACTTACCCTGGGTATACACAGAATCCGCGCCTCCTAGTACTGTGTTGCTGTGTGGGGCTGATGATCGCCATATTTCTTACAAAAGTCTAGCTGGTTTTCGGTATGTTTAGCATGCTTCTGAGAGTGGTACCTGTGAGGAAAAGGACATCACTCAATTCGATGTCAGTATGGTATCAGACATCACACAATATGATGTCAGAGGTTTGAAGCATACTGAGACTCGCTTTGTGTTCTGTGCTCAATTTTGATAAATCGTGTATTTGAGGAGACCATGCATTATTAAGTTGTTGGCTTAATGTCATTTGGAGTGGCTTCTGAGCAGTGCTCAGGGGTCCTGGGACTACTTCTGCCCGTAATTACAGGCCAGTCGGGCAGCGTGGTTCAATGTCTGAACCTGGTACTGGGGCCATCATTTAATTTAAAGTGTATTTGCCTTCCTTTCCTTTGGGGCCTCTTGCTTTTTTTTCTTTTTTTCTACTTTTTTTGGGTCACACCCAGAGATGCTCAGGATTACTCCTGGCTCTGCACTCAGGAATTACTCCTGGCCATGCTCAGGGGATCATATGGGATGCTGGGAATTGAGCCTGGGTTGGCTGTGTGCAAGGCAAACGCCCTCCCCACTGTACTATGGGGGGGCCTTGTGCTTTGGGGTAGCACTCAGTTGAGGTGCCGAATGGGTGCCTATGTGCTTGGTTGTGTTCTCCAGGGGTTACACACTTTATTGGTGGCGCCTTACTGGGTGGGAGGGGTGTTGTGTTCTTCAGATGCAGGTCACACATGTTGTGGTGAGCAGTGCTGCTGGGGTCACCGCGGCCTGTGAGAAGGTGCTAGTGCTGAGGGTGGAGCCCCCTGGCCTCGCCCTGAGGAAGGTGCGCCACCTCTGGGATACCTTTCCGCCCCTCTGTGATGTGGAAGCTGAGGGTTCAGGCCACATTTAGCAATGCCTGGGGACTGTGCAGCGCCGAAATGGAACCCAGGTTTTCATGTGCAAAGCCTGCTCTGTGCTCAGTTACTAACTCTCAGTTAATTTAATTGGGTGGAGGGGCACACCTGGAAGTGCTCAGGGCTTACTCCTGGCTCCGTGCTCAGGGATCACTCTTGGCAAGCTCGGGGATCATTATGAGTTCAGGGATTGAACCATGTGTAAGACAAGTATACGTCCTGCTGTCCTGTCCCTCTGAACCGGCTGACCCAGGTTTTTATTTATTTTGATTTTTGGATTGGGGGGAGAGAGAGAGAGAGATTTTTTTTTTGACAATTCCCCTATTCACATGTCTCTTTTGGATCTGTTTCTTTTCTGTCTGTTTTAAGTTTTGTTTCTGCCCTGCCCAGTTATTTGATTTGGCAATGTGCCAGGTGTACCAGGCAGATTTGCTTAAGTTAGTAAATGCCTTCTACTTCCTACTTTTGTATGTGAGTTTTGGTTTTCACTGAGATATTGCTAGTCTGGTAAGTCTTTATTTTCTTGTAAGCACTTTAATGTTGAAGTAGTTTTTTTTAAACAAATTATTTTTTAGCATAATAGCTTCTCCAGTTTTTTTTTTTTTATTAATTTTTAGCAGGTGTGTAAGTTGTTGTTATTTTGCTAGAAACAAGTCCTGGTTTAATTTAATTTAATTGATTAAATTTATTTAATAGTGTTGACTCCCAGCAATAATGCTGGGGGTTGTGTGTGTTTGTGTGTTGGGGGTCCCAGGGCTACCACTGGCGGTGCTGAGTGTCACGTGGGCTCATACAGCCCCTCACACATGCTGGACACCTGTTTTTACCACTCACGCTCTCTCTCTGGCCCTATATTTTTCCTTTTTGACTTTTTTGGGTCACACCTGGCAATGGTCAGGGCTTACTCCTGGCTCTACACTCAAAATTAATCCTGGTGGTGCTCGGGGGACCGTATAGGATGCCGGGATTGAACCCGAGTCGGCCATGTGCAAGTCAAATACCCTCCCGCTCCAGCCCCTTCCTGGCCCTATTTTTTATTTTTGTTTTTGTGCCACGCTCTCTCTCTGGCCCTATATTTTTCCTTTTGACTTTTTTGGGTCACACCTGGCAATGTTCAGGGCTACACCTGACTCTGCACTCAAGAATTACTCCTGCTGGGCTCAGGGACCATCTGGAATGCCGGGAGCAAACCATGACTGGCTGCATGCAAGGCAAACGCCTTACTTGCTGTCCCGTCTCTTCACTGACTGCCGTCCCTTCTCTTCAGTTACCCACTGTCCTGTCTCTTCAGTCTGTTTTTCTTTTTTCTTTGGTCTTTAGGTGTATACTATTCCCACACCAATCCCTTCACCAGCGCCCACTACCCTCGGTCAAAGTCTCCATTTTCCACCCACCGCGTGCAGGCACTTTGCCCTCCCTCTGTCCTCGTGTTCCCTTCCTAGCCTGTCCCCACCATCCCCGTCCCAGTGCGAGGTCCCGACGGAGGACCACGTGGCAGCAAGCCACCTGCTTTCATCTCCTACGACTGCAGAATTCATTGTGTGTCTGTAGCACAGTTTCTTTATCCAGTTGTCTGTTCTGGGTATTTTTGGGTTGTTTCCATGTTTTGGCTATTGTATATAGTTTAGTTCAGCTCCTGTTTTTTTTTTGTTTGTTTGTTTGTTTTGTTTTTTTTGCTTTTTGGATCACACCAGCGATGCTCAGGGGTTACTCCTGGCTCTGCACTCAGGAATTACTCCTGGCGGTGCTCAGGGGACCATATGGGATGCCGGGATCGAACCCAGGCCGGCACAAGCCGGCCGTGCAAGGCAAACGCCCTACCCGCTGGGCTATTCCTCCGGCCCCATCAGCTCCTGTTTTATTCGTTTAAATTAAAAAAAAAAAAAAATTGAACCGCTGTGAATTACAAAGTTACAAAGATGTTTGTGATTGTGTTTCAGGCTTATATTGTTCCAACACTCATCCCTTCACCAGGGCCCACCACGCTCCACCAGTGTGCCATTTCTCTCCCCACCCCCAGCCTCCTCTGTGTAGGCACTTTACCCTCCCGTTGTCCTGCTGTTCCCATCCCTAACTTAGCCCCCTTGGCTCTTCCTGTTGAAGACCGGCTCCTCTTCCCATTCTGGTGCTAGTGTCAGCCCCTGTTTGGAACATTCCAAGTATCCTATTCTCCTCTACCTTTCCCATTGGAAAGCGGACTGCTCAGAGATTGAGGACAGGACCCCTGTCTGTTTCCCTTACATCTGGCGGATGAAGCGTTGCTCTGAGGAAGTGTTTTCTGAGGTTGCACAGACAGCTGGCAGACAGGCGGATGGGGGGAAGCTGACTGATCCGCCGACAGTCTGGTGACGGTGCGGCTGGTTCTCGCTCCACAGCTGCCCTTTAGGGAGGACTCCCCTATGTAGCCTATGATTGCACATCTCAGATCCTTAAGTTAAATGTGTGAAGAATTTGAAAAAAAATTCTTCACAGAAAAAATCCCCTGTCCCCAGATGCCAGAACCTCAGAGTCTCTTACCCTGACTCGCTTCTTTTATCACATCTCTGGAGATAGCAGGAGCTTCAGGAGCAGGGGCGAGATCAGAGTCATCCAGCTCGGCTTTGACCTGGATGCACATGGGATTCTCTTCACCAGCGACTACCGGACCAGAGTGCGTATGGTCCTGGGGACGGGAGGCCGGCGGGGCCCTGGGGAACGGAGAGGCGCAGTGCAGAGACAGTGAGTGGCACCAGGGAAGCAGCCCGCGGTGAGCAGTCATGGGGAGCAGGGAGGGAGAAGCCAGACAGGGCAGTGACCTGGGACTGCTCGTGGCTGGGGGCCACAGCCGGCTCACACCTCTGCCCTCTCTGATTCTAGGTCCTCAAGGCCTGTGATGGCCGGACGTATGCTGGGGCAGTGCAGAAGTTTCTGGATTCAGTGCTTCCAGCCTGTGGGGATCTTAGCTTCCAGCAGGACCAGATGACACAGACTTTTGGCTTCAGGGACCCAGAGATCACGTGAGATTTGGGCCCCATCAGAAGGCACCACGCACCTGACATCTCCCTGCCCACGTCCACTGCCAGTGGCCTTTGCCTCCTGGTGTCCCTGCCAAAGGGCCGATTCTTCTCTTTGTGTGCAGTGACCGGCTTTGTTCCTGCCCCCAGCGAGGAAGCTTCCTGGGAAGGCCCTGGACTAGTGTCCCAGGGACCTGGGTGCTCTTCTCTGCAGGTACAGGCCTGCCTGCTGTGATACCCGCACTCAGCCTAGAGCCGTGCAGAACAAGCACATGAGTAGAAATGCCGTTGCTATGGGCTACATCTACCTGAGATATGTGAAAGCATTAATAAGCCACTTTCCAGCACGCCATGGGACGTGCCTTGGTGAGCTGCGTGTTGGCGGCGGCGAGGCACCGAAGGAGAATCTTTCTCCCTTGGGGTGGGGCTAAACCTGTGCTCAGGGCTGTGGCCAAGGAGGGCTCCGAGAAGGGGAAGCTGTTCTGGTGGAGCAGCAGTGAGAGGAAAGAGGAGTGAGGGGAGAGGGGCAGGGGGCTGCGGGGGGCTGGGGGCGCAGAGTCCACTCCAGCAGAGAGGGGCAGGGGGCTGTGGGGGGCTGGGGGATGCAGAACCCCACTTCAGCAGAGAATGCAGGGGCTAGGGGCGGTACCCACTCCAGCATGCTTCTGTTGCCCGGCCCCTCTGCGGGGTTGCTGTGTTCTGGACTATTCCTGGGCGGGGAGGAAGGAAGGTTTTCAGAGCTAAGGCCCATCTCTGGCTCCCCACCCAGGCAGCTGGTGAATGCCGGTGTCCTCACAGTCCGTGATGCCGGGAGCTGGTGGTTAGCTGTGCCTGGAGCCGGGAGGTTCATTAAGTGCTTTGTCAAAGGTATTCTGCTGCTGCGGTTCAGTCCCCAGCCCCTTGGAGGCCCACTTCAGTGGCTCCTCACATCCTCCTCTTGTGGACCACCTCCTGCAGGGGCGCCAGGCTGTCCTCGGTATGGTCCGGAAGGCCAAGTACCGGGGAGCTGCTGCTGTCAGAGCTACTGGGCCGCCGAGCGCCTGCTGCTGTGCGACTCGGCCTCGCCTACCACGTGCCACGACCTCATCGGGGCCCAGCTGGTGGACTGGTGAGACTTCGCTCTGGCCTTCTGAGGGCAGGGGTCTGCTCTGCCTGCCACGCTGTGGAGCCAGCGCCTGGCTGAGTCGTGCCCTGAGGCTGGGGGGTCCCTCTCAGGTGTCAGTTCCCAGCCTTGTCTCTCCTGCAGTGTCTCCACCACTTCTGGAACCCTCCTCCGCCTACCAGAGACGTGATCACCACTTGTCATTGCCTGCCACCCTGGAGGGGGCCGAGAAGCACCCCGGAGGACTGCCCGGCGGTGGCCAAGATGAGGTCACCTTGGGGGAATCTTTCGAGCCAGGAGCATTGGGCTCGTTTCTGCGGGGGGTCAGGTGTTGGGCTGCTGTTTGCCCAGTGCTGAGTATGGGCACTGCTCCTCCGCCTTCTGTGGATGTGGAGCCAGAGACTGGGCCAAGGCCACGGTCGCTGCCCTGGAGGCAACAAGATGCTGCTGTCCGCTGTGACTGTCCCGGCAAGGACGCAGGCTTCTGGGGGGCTGTGCAGGGGGGACAGGGTCGTCTCCCCACATGGTGGGCGGAAACTGCCAATAAAGTCTTCTGCCTGTGGTATTGATGTTCTAGTTGTCTTGTGTTTGATGTGTCTGTTTGCGTCTCCTCTGTGGGGGTAAAGGTGAAACCTAACTGGGGCCTGAGCCTGGCCTCATTGTTCAGAGAACAAAACCGGATGGTGTGGTTCATTCTCCCCGGGGGTCTGAGGTTGTGCCGGATCAGAACCACAGACTTGCTGCAAGGGTCTCTATTCAGAGCCAAAACCTTAAGTTTGTTTTATTTTGCTTTTTTGGGTCATATTGGCGTTACTCGGGGGTTACTTTTTGGCTCTGCACTCAGGAATTAACTCTGCGCAGTGCTTGGGGAGCCATCTGGGATGCTGGAGGTTGAACCTGGATAGTCAGAGTGCAAGGCAGGCCCCCTCCCCACTGTACTATTGCTCTGGCCCCAGCCTGCCTGTCTTTTTGGAGATTTATGGGAGGCCTCAAGTCTTAGGGTCTCCTACGCCCGCACACAAGAGTGGGCCATGGGTTTGGAGGTGGGGGATCTGCCTTGGGACTTGATCTGCTTGGATTCTCTCAGAGCCCGGGGTAGCCAGGGTGCCTCCCCTACCCAAAACTGGGCCAGGGGCCAGTAGCATTTCTTGCCTGTCATGTGGTTTCCCGGCTAGTGGGTTAGGGGTGGAGTTAACTGCTCTGAGCTCTGGGCTGACCAGAGCAGAGCAGACAGACGAGCAGACGGGCAGACGGCGGGCAGAGGACCGACGTGTGCAGCCATGTGGCTCCTCTTGGGGCTGACCTGGGCCTTCAGCTGCTTCGCCTTGTCTCTGCAGGAGCCCAGGTCTTAGGGACAGGACGTAGAGCACTTGAAATGGGGCCAGCACCGGCACTGGGAGAGGAGGCTGGGGCCAGGGTGAGTGGGGGGCAGGCCTGGAATGGAGGCGGGGATACCTCGCTGACCCTCACCTGTCGTCCCCAGGTTGCTGCTGTTTGCTCCTTCCGTGGCTCACGTAGGGGGTCCCTCTGTCAGTGGGGGTACAGCTCCAGGATGCCCCCCCAGGGCAAGCAGTGGCAGGCTCCGTGTTTCTGAGGAACCCGTCCAATTCAGAGCGCTGCTCCTCAGAAGCGAACTTTTGCCCTCAACTCAGACAACAACTTCATGCTCCTCAGCCTCCAGGTAACTGGGCGCCGCGTGCCCTGCTGCTCCCTGTCCCTTGTCCCTGACCGGAAAGGTCATCTTTGTTTTTCTCTGTGAGGGGCCTCCCCAACGATGGGGCTCTAGGGACGTGCAGTGTCCCCCGTACTCAGTCCTTGAAGCTGGGCCCTTGCCATCATCTTTGTCTCCCTTTTCTTTTTGTTTGCTTTTTGGTCACTCCTGGCTCTACGCTCAGGAATTACTCCTGGCGGTACTTGGGGGACCATATGGGATGCCGGGAATCAAATCCGGTTGGCTGCGTGCAAGGGAAGAACTCTCCGCTGTGTTACCACTCCGGCCCCGTCTTTGCCTTTTACTGGCCTCCTCCCTGCTCCCCAACAGTCACTGTTCTTTTTTATTTTTTGTCCTTGTCTCTCATTCCCCTTCTGCTCTTTGACCCCTTTGGCCCCTCCCTCCCCCCCCCAGTTTCCCCTGGATATGCTGAAATGTGGTCTCCGGAGTCTCCGAGAACAACGTCTCCAGCTGGTGGCCCAGTCTCCATGGCTGAAGAACTTTGGGTTCAAAGATATAGACACTCAGGGCATCAACCTGCCCCTTCTCCTTCCGCCGGGGCACCTCTTTCTGCAGACTGACCAGCCCGTCTATAACCCGGGCCAGCGAGGTGCGTCTTGGCTTCAGGGCCCTGACCTTTATAACCGTCCCGTCCACCAGACCATGTTTGGTGTCCCTGTGTGAGGGGACCCTTTCTGCTGAGCTCCCTGGAGGAGGGCGGGGGGCTGGGCTCTGATGACCTTGCCTGCTGTTCCCAGTCCGGTATCGGGTGTTTGCTCTGGATCAAAAGATGCGCCCTCCAGGGACGTCCTCACGGTCACTGTGGAGGTGAGTCCCGGCCCTGGGCTTCCTGACTGGGCTCTGCCCAGCTGCCTACAGCACAGCTCTGTCCTCCTGCAGAACCAGCATGGCCTCCGCGTGCGGACACAGGATAGGTACAGCCCCAAGTCCATCCACCAGGATGAGTTTGTCATCCCAGACATCGCAGAGTGAGTTGTGGCCCTCCTAGTGACCCCCACCAAGCTGGTCTCTAGCCCTCAGACAAGTCCGGAGCCCTGAATGCTGATTAACAACCCCCGGCAGATACACGCATGCACACACATACAGATCTTGAGTCCCCTGACAGCCGGTTAACACCTGCCCCCAAAAAGGCACACACACTCCTCCCAGATGGTTAACACCTCCCCAACACACACACAATCACACACATACCCATACACACTCACACACGCATGTACACACACAATCACTCACATACCCATACACACTCACACACACGCATGTTCACTCACATACCCATACACACTCACATACTCATACACACGCATGTACACTCTCATACACATACATACACAGAGACACTCATACACATCCATACACAGTCACACACATACCCATACACACTCATACATACACATATACACACTCATACACATACATCCATACACACAGACACACACACACACACAGAGTCTGTCTCCCGGCAGGGAGCTGTGCCGCCAGCTCTCTGGCTCTGTCTCAGAGGGGTCCTCGTTGCTCCTCAGGCCAGGGACTTGGAGGATCTCAGCCCGATTCCAAGGTGACACGGAGTCCAACTGCAGCGTTCAGTTTGAGGTGAAGAAGTACGGTAAGAGGTGGAGAAGCAGGAGGCATGAGCCGCTCTCCTGACGGGGCTGCGAGGGGGTGACAGTGACAGGCCCCCGGGCTGAGGGAGGGGCGCCCCCCGAGGCCTGTCGCTGTCTGACCAGCCCGTCCTCTCCCTGTCAGTCCTGCCCAACTTTGAGGTGAAGATTGTTCCCGGGAAGCCCTATATCCTGGCGACGCCCGACTTCCTTGGTGAAATCCAGTTAGAAGTTCAGGCCAGGTCATTCCCCTTGCTCATGAGTGCCTGGTGCCTTGGGGATGGGCTGTACCCCACTCCTGCCTCTCATCCTACCCCCCGCCTTGTCTCTCCTTGGCGCAGGTACCTCTATGGGAAGCCAGTGAAGGGGGTGGCCTACGTGCGCTTTGGGCTTCTGGGAGAGGATGGCGGCAAGACTTTCCTGCGGGGACTGGAGAGTCAGACCAAGGTAGGGACAGAGTGGGGATAAGGTGAGGTGAGGGAAGAGGAGCACGAGGCCTCCTCGGGCTGGAGCCGTTGTCCAGCGGGAGGGCGCTCACCTTGTATGTAGCCGACCCAGGTTTGACCCCAGGTGCCCCATATGGTCCCCTAAGCTGCCAGGAGTGACCCCTGAGCACTACTGGGCAGGACACACACACACACACACACACACACACACACCAACTCACCCTTCCTCACTTCCTTCTTTCCCTAGCTGGTTGATGGCCAGTGCCACGTTGCCCTCTCCGAGGCCAAGCTGCGGGAAGCCCTGGACAAGGCTGATCTCCCTGCCGCGGACCTCCCGGGGGCTGCGCCTCTATGTGGCAGCGGCCGTTATTGAGTCTCCAGGTGGGTGGTTTCCCTGGTCATCACCTAGACTCTGAGCTGCGCGCCTTTTCCTGTTTCAGACCCTGAGTAAAGAAAGCCCAGGCTGGGGCTGGAGGCGATAAGCGCAGTGGGGAGGGCGTTTGCCTTGCACTTGGCCTTCACGGGTTCGATCCCGGCATCCCATATGGGCCCCCGAGACCGCCAGGAGTAATTCCTGAGTGTAGAGCCAGGAGTAACCCCTGAGCATTGCCGGGTGGGACCCAAAAAGACGCACGCACGCACTTAGGCCCCAGACCGACTGCATCTGTGTTTTGGTGTGGTTTCTGGGAGGGGCCCACCCACTAATTTAATTTTTAAAAGTTCCGTTTTGTTCTATTTCATTTTGCTTTATTTGATTTGGGTTTGGGGCGACACAGCAACCTCTCAGACAGGGGAGTCACCTAGAGGTGCCGGGTCAAATCTCTGCAGTCCAAGGCCGCACGCTGGTTTTGTGAACCTTCCTTTTGGCCCCATTTGTTTTCTTTGTCCTCCCTTGCCCCATCCAACCGTCCTCTGCAGCTGACATGTGTGCCATGTCCTGTGGACTGGGCTCAGGGCAGCCTGGTGGGGACTCACAGGTTCTCTCCCACTGTAGGGGCGAGCTAGAGGAGGCAGAGCTCACGTCCTGGGTTGGGGGCAGCCTGGTGGGGACTCACAGGTTCTCTCCACTGTAGGGGGCGAGCTAGAGGAGGCAGAGCTCACGTCCTGGGCTCGGGGTAGCCTGGTGGGGACTCACAGGTTCTCTCCACTGTAGGGGCGAGCTAGAGGAGGCAGAGCTCACGTCCTGGGCTCGGGGGCAGCCTGGTGGGGACTCACAGGATCTCTCCCACTGTAGGGGGCGAGCTAGAGGAGGCAGAGCTCCGTCCTGGGCTCAGGGCAGCCTGGTGGGGACTCACAGGTTCTCTCCACTGTAGGGGGCGAGCTAGAGGAGGCAGAGCTCACGTCCTGGGCTCGGGGCAGTCTGGTGGGGACTCACAGGTTCTCTCCCACTGTAGGGGCGAGCTAGAGGAGGCAGAGCTCCCGTCCTGGGCTCGGGGCAGCCTGGTGGGGACTCACAGGTTCTCTCCACTGTAGGGGGCGAGCTAGAGGATCAGAGCTCACGTCCTGGGCTCAGGGCAGCCTGGTGGGGACTCACAGGTTCTCTCCACTGTAGGGGCGAGCTAGAGGAGGCAGAGCTCACGTCCTGGGTTGGGGGCAGCCTGGTGGGGACTCACAGGTTCTCTCCCCTGTAGGGGCGAGCTAGAGGAGGCAGAGCTCCCGTCCTGGGCTCAGGGAGCCTGGTCGGGACTCACAGGTTCTCTCCACTGTAGGGGCGAGCTAGAGGAGGCAGAGGCTCACGTCCTGGGTTGGGAGCAGCCTGGTGGGGACTCACAGGTTCTCTCCCCTGTAGGGGCGAGCTAGAGGAGGCAGAGCTCACGTCCTGGGCTCAGGGCAGCCTGGTGGGGACTCACAGGTTCTCTCCCTAGGGGGCGAGGCTAGAGGAGGCAGAGCTCACGTCCTGGGTTGGGGGCAGCCTGGTGGGGACTCACGGGTTCTCTCCACTGTAGGGGGTGAGCTAGAGGAGGCAGAGCTCCCGTCCTGGGCTCAGGGCAGCCTGGTGGGGACTCACAGGTTCTCTCCACTGTAGGGGCGAGCTAGAGGAGGCAGAGCTCCTGTCCTGGGCTCGGGGCAGCCTGTGGGGACTCACAGGTTCTCTCCCCTGTAGGGGGCGAGCTAGAGGAGGCAGAGCTCCTGTCCTGGGCTCAGGGCAGCCTGTGGGGACTCACAGGTTCTCTCCACTGTAGGGGCGAGCTAGAGGAGGCAGAGCTCACGTCCTGGCGCCGCGTCGCCTTGCCCTACACCCTGGACCTGAGCAACACCAAGCGGCACCTGGTGCCGGGGACCCCCTTTCTGCTGCAGGTTTCTTCTGGACGGAGATGGCAGGGCACGGGGTGCTGGTCAGGAGGGGCCAGGCCTGACTGTGGGCTCGTCCTTCCCCCTGCACCCTCTGACTAGGCTCTGGTTCGGGACCTGTCGGGCTCCCCAGCGTCTGGCGTTCCTGTCCACGTTTCTGCCAAGTTTTTGTCTCATCCTGGTTCTGTTTCTGGAACTCATGACTTAGAACAAAGCACAGATATGAACGGCCATGCCATCATCCCTGTTGTCCTCTCTCCAAACACGTTGGAAATGCAGCTTTCGGTGGGACCCCCTAGGGAGGCGGGGCGTGGGGGCTCAGTGGTGGGACACCCCCGCCAGGGAGAGGGAGGGCGAGGCCGGGTGTGGGCCCGGCACTCAAGCTGCCCCCTGGCCACAGGTGTCTGCGGGTTCCTCCTATCCCGCCTCCGCCAAACTCTCCGTGAAGGCACCACCTGCAGGAGGCCCTGGGTTTCTCTCCATTGAGCGACTGGACCCTCGGCCCCTCGTGTCGGGGGACGTGCTTAACCTGAACCTTCAGGCTGTGGGACTCAGCGGGGAGAGTTTTTCACACTACTACTACATGGTGGGTGTGGGCGCAGCGGACTGGGCGGGCGGCCAGGGTCTGCAGTGGACAGGAGTCAGTCTTGGGGCCTGTAGTCTCGGGACTGCACAGTGGACATGAGTCATTCTTGGCCCAGGTGGTCTCCCGTGGCCAGATCCTGTCAATGAAGAGAGGCCCGCGGACCCTGACGTCCATCTCTGTGACCGTGGGGGCACGACATGGCCCCCCTCCTTCTACTTTGTGGCCTTCTACTATCACAAAGGGCCTTCCTGTGGCCAACTCCCTGCGAGTAAACGTCCAGGCTGCGGCCTGCGAGGGCCAGGTAGTAACCTGGGGTCCCATGTGTGGGGGGGCACATGAGGGCTGGGGCTTGAGAGAGAAAGGGGGTTGGGAAGCGGGCAGGGGTCTGTTTGGCCAGGGCTGAGGGAGGCTCTGCGTGCTGTCGCCCACCCTGCCCCTGCCAGCTGGAGCTGATGGTGCCAGGCCGACTGGAGTATCGTCCTGGGGAATCAGCCAACCTCAAAATCCAGACTGATTCTCGGGCGTGCGTGGCGCTAGGGGCTGTGGACACAGCCCTGTATGCAGTGGCCAGCAAGTCCCAAAAGCCCCTGGACATGGGCAAGGTTCGTGGGACCCTTCCCCCTGCCCGCCTGCCCCTTCGTGGCCGTGTCCCGCTGGCCTGAGCCCTGGGCTTACCCTCGGGCCCACTCAGGTTCCTCTTGCACCCTGGCCCTGGGCTTTCCCTCCCCCGCTCTCACTCTCTGCATCTTGTGTTTTTGTTTGCTTTGGGTCACACCCAGCGATGCTCAGGGGTTCCTCCTGGCTCTGCACTCAGGAATCACTCCTGGCAGTGCTCAGGGGACCATGTGGGATGCTGGCAATCTGGGTTGGCCTTGTGTAAGGCAGACGCCCCTCCCGCTGTGCAACGGCTCCTCTCTGTATGCCTTTCGTTCTGTCCTCACAACTAGGTGAGTGGCGGGTCCCTACTGCCCGCCTCACCTGTACAACCCTGCCTTTGCTCACAGGTCTTTGAGGTCATGAGCAGCTACGACCAGGGCTGTGGGCCTGGAGGTGGGGACGACGCCCTACAGGTGTTCCAGACAGCGGGGCTGGCCTTCTCGGATGGACACTCACGGACTCCAGTCAGAGCGAGTGAGAGCGAGGGACACGGGAGTGGGCAGCTGGAGACGGGCAGGCTGGGGCTGATGACCGGAAGAGCAGCAGGAAGTCCCATACCCTGACGCCCTGTGGTGTGGCTGCTGTTTGTTCTCCCTAGGCCTGGGCTGTCCCAAGGAGAGGAAAAGCCGGAAGAAGAGGAGTGTCGACTTGCAGAAGGAGATGAGGGAGAAATGTGAGGCTGTGGGCTGGGGTTAGGGTGAGAAGCAAAGCCTGGGTAAGACTCATGGGCCGCTCTCGGCTGCTCTGTCCCAGGTCGGCCACAGTACAGTACCGGGGCCTGAGGCCAAGTTCTGGGTTGGATGTGCGTGGGGGGCTGTGTCGTGCTCTCTGCCGCGGGTGATCCTGGTGTACCTGCAGTAGGAGAGGCCAGGCTAGGGGCAGGTGCTTCTCTTTCCTGTCCGTCACGTCATCCCCTGGCCCTGCAGTGGGCCAGTACAGTTCTCCAGAAGCCAAGCGCTGCTGCCAGGATGGCCTGACACGGCTGCCCATGGCCCGCACCTGTGAGCAGCGCGTGGCCGGCGTGAGCCCAGCTGCCTGCCGGGGGCCCTTCCCTGGCCTGCTGCCTGTTTGCAGAGAAGCTGCGCAGGAAGGCCAGCGTCAGGGCCCCCCGAGGGCTTTGCCCGAGGTAAGGAAGAGGCAGGCCCCAGGGCAGCCTTGGGCTCTCGGGGCCGGGCCCTGCTCATCCCTGTGCCCGACCTGCAGCTCTGGAGACCCTGCAGGAGGAGGACCTGATAGACGAGGATGACATCCCCCTGCGCAGCTTCTTCCCCGAGAACTGGCTCTGGAAAGTGCAGCTTGTGGACCGCACAGCCCAGTGAGGCCCTGTGGGGTGGGGGAGGCGGGGCCTGGCCTTTCAGTGTCCGGGCAGCCTGAGAGATGAGTGGCTTCCCCCTCCCTACAGAGTGCAGCTGCTATTCCCAGACTTCGCTGACCACGTGGGAAATTCACGGCGTGGGCTTGTCAGAACGTACAGGTGAGCCCGTCAGAACATACAGGTGAGCCTTTCAGAGGGCACAGGTGAGGCCCGTCAGAGCGTACAGGTGAGCCTGTCAGAGGGCACAGGTGAGGCCCGTCAGAGCGTACAGGTGAGCCTGTCAGGAGTGCACAGGTGAGGCCCATCCAGAGCGTACAGGTGAGCCTGTCAGAGTGCACAGGTGAGGCCTGTCAGAGACGTACAGGTGAGCCTGTCAGGAACATACAGGTGAGCCTTTCAGAACATACAGGTGAGCCTTTCAGAGGGCACAGGTGAGGCCTGTCAGAGCGTACAGGTGAGCCTGTCAGAGTGCACAGGTGAGGCCCGTCCAGAGCGTACAGGTGAGCCTGTCAGAGTGCACAGGTGAGGCCTGTCAGAGCGTACAGGTGAGCCTGTCAGAACATACAGGTGAGCCTGTCAGAACATACAGGTGAGCCTTTCAGGTGCACAGGTGGGGCCTGTCAGAGCGTGCGGGTGAGCCTGTCAGAATGCACAGGTGAGGCCCATCAGAACGTACAGGTGAGCCTGTCAGAGTGCACAGGTGAGGCCCCGTCCAGAGCGTACAGGTGAGCCTGTCAGAGTGCACAGGTGAGGCCCGTCAGAGCGTACAGGTGAGCCTGTCAGAGTGCACAGGTGAGGCCCGTCCAGAGCGTACAGGTGAGCCTGTCAGAATGCACAGGTGAGGCCCGTCCAGAGCGTACAGGTGAGCCTGTCAGAGTGCACAGGTGAGGCCTGTCAGAACATACAGGTGAGGCCTGTCAGAGCGTACAGGTGAAGCCTGTCAGAGCGTACAGGTGAGGCCTGTCAGAATGCACAGGTGAGGCCTTCAGAGCGCACAGGTGAGGCCTGTCAGAGTGCACAGGTGAGGCCTGTCAGAACATACAGGTGAGGCCCGTCAGAGCGTACAGGTGAGGCCTGTCAGAGCGTACAGGTGAGGCCTGTCAGAACATACAGGTGAGGCCTGTCAGAGCGTACAGGTGAGGCCTGTCAGAACATACAGGTGAGGCCTGTCAGAGCGTACAGGTGAGTCCTGTCAGAATGCACAGGTGAGGCCTTCAGAGCTCACAGGTGAGGCCTGTCAGAGTGCACAGGTGAAGCCTGTCAGAGCACACAGGTGAGGTGTGTCAGAACACACAGTTGAGGCTCCTGCTCGTGTAGGCCTTTGCTCTTGTGTAGGAAGGCGAGGCAGGGAGCCAGGACCTCACCCAGTGCAGCCCGGGCGAGAAGGAGGTGGACATAGCTGCTTCTCACTGCCAGTGCCCTGCTAAGGCCCTCAAGACCCTAAGCTCTGCTCTCACCCCATGCATCAGGGTTGTGCATGGCCAAGCCCATCCAGCTACGAGTCTTCCAAGAGTTCCATCTGCACCTGCGCCTGCCTGTCTCCGTCGCGCCGCTTTGAGCAGCTTGAGCTGCGGCCGTCCTCTACAACTACCTGCCTAGGAATCTGACCGTGAGGCGGGAGCTGGGCAGGTGCAGGGGGGCTGGGGGCCTGATGGGCCCGGGCTCTGCCACTCACTGGCTTCCTGTCCCTAGGCGAGTGTCCACGTGTCCCCTGTGGAGGGGCTATGCCTGGCCGGGGAGGAGGGGCTGGCCCAGCAGGTACTGGTGCCTGCTGGTTCTGCCCGGCCCATTGGCTTCTCAGTAGTCCCCACGGTCGCGGTGACATATCCCTGAAGGTGGTCGCTCGAGGACCCATGGATTTCCCCATGGGAGATGCTGTGTCTAAGGTTTTGCATGTTGAGGTGAGTGGGTAACCCCTGAACCCACCTCACCTCCTTGGGCTCAGACCCTGACACCTAGTACCCTCTCTTCACCAGCCCAACATCCAAACCCAGTGCCTTAGTCTATCTGTATCTACATCTATGTCCATATCACTTGTATCACTTGTCTTTCCATTGTTCATCGATTTGCTCGGCGGGTGCCAGTAATGTCTCCATTCGTTGGGAATGAGGTCTATTATTGTTACTGTTTTTGGCATATCAAATTCACCACAGGTAGCTTGCCAGGCTCTGTCTTGGCTCTGGGTTCACCCAGGGGGCCCTGTCAGACCATCAACCAGCCAGGGCCCACGGGGCAGAGCCCTGGGTGTGGACAAGCCTTCTCCTGTCTGCCACGGGCCGATACAGCCAGGCACTGCAGCCACACCTGCAACACCTCGATTTATATCTATATGTATTTTGGGGGTATCACACCCGGCAATGCTCAGGGGTTACTCCTGGCTCTGCACTCAGGAATTATCTCCTAGCGGTGCTCGGGGACCCTATGGGATGCTGAATTGAACCCCAGTTGGCCGCATGCAAAGCAAACACCCTCCCAAACACCACTCCAGCCCCTGATCTATTCACATTTTCTGCAATTCTGACCCAAATTGGCTTTTGAAGTTCAAGACTGAGCTGGGACCCTTCCCTGGGGGCTGTTGTGGTAAGTGACCTCTCATGGTCTGTTCCCTGAGACAGAAAGAAGGTGCCGTTCACCTGGAGGAAATTGTCTATGAGCTCAACCCCCTGAGTGAGTGAGCCCGTCCGCGCCATCGGTGTCCTGTGGGGATGTAGGTGGACAGTTGACCCCAGCTTCCCTCATCTCCCCAGACCACCGAGGCCGAACCTTGGAGATTCCGGCAACACTGACCCCAATAAGATTCCTGATGGAGATTTCAGAAGCTATGTCAGAGTCACAGGTGCGAGGCTGCCCAGTGGGCCCCCCACCCTGTGACCTCCAGAGTTCCCCCTGCCCTGACCTGTGACCCTCCTCCTGTAGCCTCTGATCCAATTGACACTTTCGGCACTGGGGGCCTTGTCCCCAGGAGGCCTCGCCTCCCTCCTGCAGCTGCCCAGGGGGCTGTGCGGAGCAAACCATGATCTACCTGTCTCCGACACTTGCTGCCTCCCGCTATCTGGACAAGACCGAGCAGTGGACCACACTGCCCCCGAGACCAAGGACCATGCTGTGGATCTGATCCAGAAAGGTTCTGGGTGCAGGGACCAGCAGGGGTGTGTGGGGAGAGGGAAGTTCATGGAATGGGGTGAAGGAGCCAGCAGAGATGGGGCAGGGAGGGGGCAGTTCCTGGAACTGGACACCCTCAGTGCTGGGGGGCCCGGAGGGTCCCCTGGCAGGAACAGGGAGCCTGAGAGCTCCCCTCAGTAGCTGCCTCACTGTTCTCAAGGCTACATGCGGATCCAGCAGTTCCGAAGGGCGATGGCTCCTATGGCGCATGGCTTCACCGGGACAGCAGCACCTGGTGAGGCGGGAGCTGGCTGTGGGCCCCAAGGGCGGGCTTGATCCTGCTGAGCAGGTGTCCCTGGGGGGTTCCTTGTCCCCAGCTGTCCCGGACTCTCCTCCAGGCTCACGGCCTTTGTGCTGAAGATCCTGAGTTTGGCCCAGGAGCAGGTGGGCGGCTCGCCTGAGAAGCTGCAGGAGACAGCCCGGTGGCTGCTGACCCAGCAGCAGGCCGACGGCTCCTTCCGGGACCCCTGCCCTGTCATCCACAGGGACATGCAGGTACCGGGAAGGCCGCCGGCAGCAGCGCCTACCAGGAGCCCCCCCGTGTCTGGCCCCACATCTCCTCCCCCCATTTTGACTAGGGGGGCCTGGTGGGCAATGACGAGACTGTGGCACTCACGGCCTTCGTGGTCATCGCCCTCCACCATGGACTGGCCGTCTTCGAGGACAGAGGTGCAGAGTCACTGGAGCAGAAAGTGGTAAAGCGCCTCAGCCCTGCACCCTGGCTCCTCTCCCTTGCCCCTGCACCCTGGCGCCTCTCCCCTCACCCCTGCACCCCAGCTCCTCTCCCCTCACCCCTGCACTCCGGTTCTTCTCACCCGTGTACCACAGCTCCCTCACCGCTGCACCCCAGCTCCTCTCCCCTCACCCCTGCACTCCGGTTCTTCTCACCCCTGTACCGCAGCTCCCTCACCCCTGCACCCCAGCTCCTCTCCCCTCACCCCTGCACTCCGGTTCTTCTCACCCCTGTACCGCAGCTCCCTCACCCCTGCACCCCAGCTCCTCTACCATCATCTCTGCCCTCCCCTGTACTCACCCTGCCACGGGAACTGGCTCCCCTCTTCCCTCACCCCTGCACCCTGGTTCCCTCTCCCTCACCGCTGCACCCCAGCTCCTCTCCCCTCACCCCTGCACTCCGGTTCTTCTCACCCCTGTACCACAGCTCCCTCACCCCTGTACCCCAGCTCCTCTCCCCTCACCCCTGCACTCCAGTTCTTCTCACCCCTGTACCGCAGCTCCCTCACCCCTGCACCCCAGCTCCTCTCCCCTCACCCCTGCACTCCGGTTCTTCTCACCCCTGTACCTCAGCTCCCTCACCCCTGCACCCCAGCTCCTCTACCATCATCTCTGCCCTCCCCTGTACTCACCCTGCCACGGGGAACTGGCTCCCTCTTCCCTCACCCCTGCACCCTGGTTCCCTCTCCCTCACTCCTGTCCTGTACCCTTCCTGTCACCGGAACCACTCCCTCTCCCCCTCGCCTCTGCCCTGCCTGCACCCAGGCTCCTCTCTCCTCACCCCTGCCCTGCACCCCGGCTCCCCTTCCCCCTCTTCCCTGCACCCTCTAGACCTTCCTTCCCTCTTTCCTCTAGGGAACATCCATCTCCAATGCAAACTCGTTCTTGGTAGCAAAAGCATCAGCTGGACTCCTGGGGGCCCACGCAGCCGCTATCACAGCCTACGCCTTGGCGCTGACCAAGGCCTCTAAGGACAGTCAGGATGTCGCCCACAACAACCTGATGGCCATGGTCCAGGAGACTGGCCGTGAGTTTGGGGATCCTGGTGAAGACCCCTGAGTGCCCAAAGGGAGAAATCTAAGGAAGCCTCCAACAGGAGCAGGAGCAGGGGAGGGCTACGGCACCTGCTGTGCACGTGGGAGACGGAGCTGGCTCCACTCAGTCCCCGAGTACCACCTGGAGCCATGCCCAGCAGCCAGCAGGAGACCCTCTTGAGCACCATCGGGTGTGCCCCGAAACCTCCAAAGAAAAGGACTGGAAAGGAGAAAAGCCCTGCAGGGCTGCTGGGGCGCAGCTGTGAGAGCAGAGAGTGGGGTGCGGCATGGACTGGACCCCAGCCTGCCTTGATCACCGTCGTCTCCCTTCCGTCCAGGTAGCCTGTACTGGGGCACCGTCCCCAACTCGCAGGACAATGCCTTGTCACCGATGCTGGCCCTCGTGGCCCTGAAGACCCCATGCCGCGGGCCCCAGCGCTGTGGATCGAAACCACAGCCTATGGGCTGCTCCACTTGCTGCTCGCGAGGGCCGGGCAGAGATGGCGGACCAGGTGGCCGCCTGGCTCACACAGCAGAGCACCTTCCAGGGGCGCCTTCCGCAGCACCCAGGTAGGGCTGGCGGGGGGCTAGGACGGGGCTGGCCAGCGGTGGGGTGGACTGGGCCGGACTGTGGGTACCGAGGCGTGGCGCTGCCTCTTCAGGACACCGTGATGGCCCTGGATGCCCTCTCTGCCTACTGGATCTCCTCACACACCCCAGAGGAGAAGGAGCTCAACGTGACGCTCAGCTCCGAGGGGCCGCAGTGGGGCTCTGACCTA
Source organism: Cryptotis parvus (assembly GCA_021461705.1). NCBI lineage: Eukaryota > Metazoa > Chordata > Mammalia > Eulipotyphla > Soricidae > Cryptotis > Cryptotis parvus. The sequence continues at coordinate 135,976 of JAJIBD010005074.1, read as the reverse complement.
TAACCTGCAGCTGAGCAACCGCCAAGTGCAGGGTCTGGAGGAGGAAATGCAGGTACGCCCCCACCCGGGTGCCCACCTGGCCCCACCCCCCACTGGGCCTGCTGCTCAGTGTGGCCACTGATGCCCTTTCCCTTTTCTGGTCTTCAGTTTTCCTTGAACAACAAGATCAACGTGAAGGTGGCAGGAAACACCAAAGGGACCTTGAAGGTGGAGCGGCAGCTCTGGAAGGGGCAGGGCGCGTGACCGCTGTCCTCTCAAGGCACCTGTTGTCTCCTTGTCCTTTCTGTCTGGGTGACACCCACACCTGGTGCCTCAATCCAGGTGGTGTCCCACAGGGGCTTCCTGCAGGAGCTCCCGAGGGCCCCCCAAACTTCCCTGTGGTCTCTGCTGCTCCTCCCGGTTTTCCCCTCTTATAGTCAGGTTCCTGGGAGAGGTGCGGCCTCCCCACCCACAGTGCCTCCTGGCCCCCTCCCCGTCCCCTCCCTGTGCATCTGTCCCCCTCAGCTCCCACCCCCTGCTTGTTCTTGTTCCTTACCTCATCCCAACTGGTCCCAGTGGTGCTGGAGCAGGTCCCTGTGTAGGGCTCTGCGGCCTGTGTGCCAACGCTGGCCTGTAAAGGGCACTGCGGCCTGTGTGCCAACTCCGGCCTGTGTAGGGCGCTGCAGCCTGTGCGCCAACACCGGCCTGTGTAGGGCGCTGCGGCCTGTGCGCCAACGCCGGCCTGTGTAGGGCGCTGCGGCCCTGTGCGCCAATGCCGGCCTGTGTAGGGGCGCTGCGGCCTGTGTGCCAACGCCGGCCTGTATAGGGCTCTGCGGCCTGTGCACCAATGCCCGCCTGTGTAGGGCTCTGCGGCCTGTGCGCCAACGCCGGCCTGTGTAGGGCTCTGCGGCCTGTGCGCCAACGCCGGCCTGTGTAGGGCCCTGTGGCCTGTGCGCCAACGCCGGCCTGTGTAGGGCGCTGCAGCCTGTGTGCCAACGCCGGCCTGTGTAGGGCGCTGCGGCCTGTGCGCCAACGCCGGCCTGTGTAGGGCTCTGTGGCCTGTGCGCCAACGCCGGCCTGTGTAGGGCGCTGCGGCCTGTGTGCCAACGCCAGCCTGTGTAGGGCGCTGCGGCCTGTGTGCCAACGCCGGCCTGTGTAGGGCGCTGCGGCCTGTGCGCCAACGCCGGCCTGTGTAGGGCGCTGCGGCCTGTGTGCCAACTCCCGGCCTGTGCGCCAACGCCGGCCTGCATACTCCCCTTCCCTGAGCCAGGTCCTCCGTGCCTACAACGTTCTGGACATGAACACCACATGCCAGGACCTGCAGCTCGAGGTGACGGTCATGGGCCACGTGGAGTACACAAGTGAGTGTGGGGCCAGCGGGCAGCGGGGGCTGGGGGGGCCGAGCCTCACTGCTGTCCCCACAGTGGAAGCGAACGAGGACTACGAAGACTACTATGGGGAGGGACGTCCTGGGGATGACCCTGAGGCCCAAGCCCAGCCCGTGACGCCCCTGCAGCTGTTTGAGGGCCGCAGGGGGCCGCCGCGAGGGAGGCGCCCAAGGCGGGCGGCGAGCAGGAGTTACGAGGTGCAGTACAGTGTGTGCATCTGGTGAGCCAGTGGCGCGGGAGGCAGGCAGGAGGCAACGGGCCGGGGCAGGGGTGGTGAGCCAAGAGCGGTGGGCAGGGGTGTTGGGCAGAGGGCAGGAGGCATGCAGTGGGCAGGGGGCGGGGCTGCGTGGGGCTGCGATTTGCAGGCAGGCCCCAACGGGCGTCTGTGTGCAGGCGGAGCGGCAAAGTGGGGCTGTCAGGCATGGCCATTGCAGACATCACCCTCCTGAGCGGCTTCAGTGCTGTGCGGGCCGACCTCGAGAAGGTGTGTCTAGACCTCTGCTTTCCCCAGCCTGCTCTCTGCCCGCCGCCCCCACCGACTGACCCCCTTTCACACAGCTGACCTCCCTTTCCGACCGCTACGTGAGTCACTTTGAGACCGAGGGACCCCATGTTCTGCTGTACTTCGATTCGGTGAGCAGGGAGGAGGGTGTAGCTTTGCGGGGGTGGGGAGCAGAGCTCTGGCCAGTGCTCTGGGGATGAACTTGGAGGAAGTCAGGGAGAGAGGGGCCACGGAAGAGGGGACAGGCAGGTGGCCTGTGTGGCTGGGGCTGCTGAGCTCAACACCCGAAGCAGGGGCGCGATTTGCTGCTGATCATCTGAATTTATTTAATTTCTCAATGTTGGGCCACCCGGTGGTGCTTGGAGGCTGTACCAGGCTTTGTGCTTGGGGGTCTCTCCTGGCAACAGTCAGGGAACTTGGTGCTATCAGGGGTCAAGCTGATAGCTGAGATGGAGGGGACTCCAGCTCAGATGCTCAGCCGGGTGGGCCTTCTCTCTGGCCCAGGCAGCTTGGACGGACTCCACCGACGGGCTGCCTTTTCTCAGGGCAGGCTGCTGTTGGTCCTAGAGTCTGGGCTTCTGATTTCGACAGTGCGTTTCCTTTAGAGGAATGGTAGCTGTAGCTGTCTTTGTCTCTCTGTGACCTAATTGGGCTCAAACAAAGAAATAGTTAACAGCCCTCTGGTGGTGCTCCCCCACCCCCCATTTTTTTTTGAACATTGAAAATTCTTAGAGAAAATGTAGAAAAGGTTTGTTAATCGTGTAACTTAGTCAGTAGCTTGGGGAGGCCCTTTCTTCGGTGCCAGAGCCGGGTGAGCAGAGGAAAGGAGGCGTCAGAAAGGCCGGGAGCTGGCCTGCTTGCAGACCAGGAACCACCGAGAGGGCGGGAGCAGTGAGTTCCCAGGCCAGGAGCTGAGTGCCGCTGGTGCCTCCTGTCATGAGGGCCATGAGGAAAGGCACATGCGAGGCGAGCTGTCCAGGGGCCCCAGGGGGTGGGTAGACCTGGGGGCAGGTGCAGCCCGAGTGAAGGAGGAGAGGCCAGATGCTGAAAATTGAGTTTGGGTATGGTCAGTCTGCAAGGCTCTGGTGAGAGGCAGGGACCGAGGAGCCCTTCTGGGTGCACAGAATGGGGGGAGATCGGCTGGGACCTGGGCCATGGGGTGGAGGGAGTAGGGCATGCGGGAGAGCCAGCCTGTAGCCAGCCCCTCAGTACAGGAGGGCCAGCCCAGAGCCAGCTCAGTACAGGAGGGCCAGCCCAGAGCCAGCCCTCAGCACAGGAGGGTCAGCCCAGAGCCAGCTCTCAGTACAGGAGGGTCAGCCCGGAGCCAGCCCTCAGCACAGGAGGGTCAGCCCGAGCCAGCTCAGTACAGGAGGGCCAGCCCAGAGCCAGCCCTCAGCACAGGAGGGTCAGCCCAGAGCCAGCCCTCAGTACAGGAGGGCCAGCCCAGAGCCAGCCCTCAGCACAGGAGGGTCAGCCCAGAGCCAGCCCTCAGCACAGGAGGGCCAGCCCAGAGCCAGCCCTCAGCACAGGAGGGTCAGCCCAGAGCCAGCCCTCAGTACAGGAGGGCCAGCCCAGAGCCAGCCCTCAGCACAGGAGGGTCAGCCCAGAGCCAGCCCTCAGCACAGGAGTGTCAGCCCGAGCCAGCCCTCAGCACAGGAGGGTCAGCCCGAGCCAGCCCTCAGCACAGGAGGGCCAGCCCAGAGCCAGCTCTCAGTACAGGAGGGCCAGCCCAGAGCCAGCTCCAGTACAGGAGGGCCAGCCTGGAGCCAGCCCTCAGTACAGGAGGGTCAGCCCAGAGCCAGCCCTCAGCACAGGAGTGTCAGCCCAGAGCCAGCTCAGTACAGGAGGGTCAGCCCAGAGCCAGCTCAGCACAGGAGGGCCAGCCCAGAGCCAGCCCTCAGCATAGGAGGGTCAGCCCAGAGCCAGCTCAGTACAGGAGGGTCAGCCCGAGCCAGCTCAGTACAGGAGGGTCAGCCCGGAGCCAGCCCTCAGTACAGGAGGGTCAGCCCAGAGCCAGCCCTCAGTACAGGAGGGTGAGCCCAGAGCCAGCTCTCAGTATAGGAGGGTCAGCCCAGAGCCAGCTCAGTACAGGAGGGTCAGCCCAGAGCCAGCTCAGTACAGGAGGGTCAGCCCAGAGCCAGCTCAGTACAGGAGGGTCAGCCCAGAGCCAGCTCAGTACAGGAGGGTCAGCCCAGAGCCAGCTCAGTACAGGAGGGCCAGCCCAGAGCCAGCTCAGTACAGGAGGGCCAGCCCAGAGCCAGCCCTCAGCACAGGAGGGTCAGCCCAGAGCCAGCTCAGCACAGGAGGGCCAGCCCAGAGCCAGCTCAGTACAGGAGGGCCAGCCCAGAGCCAGCTCAGTACAGGAGGGCCAGCCCAGAGCCAGCCCTCAGCACAGGAGGGTCAGCCCAGAGTCAGCTCAGCACTGGAGGGCCAGCCCAGAGCCAGCTCAGTACAGGAGGGCCAGCCCAGAGCCAGCTCAGTACAGGAGGACCAGCCCAGGGCCAGCTCAGTACAGGAGTGTCAGCCCGGAGCCAGCTCAGTACAGGAGTGTCAGCCCAGAGCCAGCTCAGTACAGGAGGGTCAGCCCGAGCCAGCTCAGTACAGGAGGGCCAGCCCAGGGCCAGCCCTCAGTACAGGAGGGCCAGCCCAGAGCCAGCCCTCAGTACAGGAGGGTCAGCCCAGAGCCAGCTCAGTACAGGAGGGTCAGCCCAGAGCCAGCTCAGTACAGGAGGGCCAGCCCTGAGCCAGCTCAGTACAGGAGGGTCAGCCCAGAGCCAGCCCCTCAGTACAGGAGTGCCAGCCCGGAGCCAGCTCAGTACAGGAGGGTCAGTCCAGAGCCAGCCCTCAGTACAGGAGTGCCAGCCCGAGCCAGCTCAGTATAGGAGGGTCAGCCTAGAGCCAGCCCTCAGTACAGGAGTGCCAGCCCGGAGCCAGCTCAGTACAGGAGGGTCAGCCTAGAGCCAGCCCTCAGTACAGGAGGGCCAGCCCGGAGCCAGCCCTCAGCACAGGAGGGTCAGCCCGAGCCAGCCCTCAGTACAGGAGGGCCAGCCCAGAGCCAGCTCAGTACAGAGGGTCAGCCCAGAGCCAGCACTCAGTACAGGAGGGCCAGCCCAGAGCCAGCCCTCAGCACAGGAGGGTCAGCCCAGAGCCAGCTCAGTACAGGAGGGCCAGCCCAGAGCCAGCTCAGTACAGGAGGGCCAGCCCAGAGTCAGCTCAGCACAGGAGGGCCAGCCCAGAGCCAGCTCAGTACAGGAGGGTCAGCCTAGAGCCAGCCCTCAGTACAGGAGGGTCAGCACAGAGCCAGCCAGCCCTCAGTACAAAGGGTCAGCCCAGAGCCAGCCCTCAGTACAGGAGGGTCAGCCCTAAAGCCAGGCCTCTGCACAGGAGGTGTGATGGGGGGTACAGGGCTCAGGGCTTGCACTTAGCTTTCTTCAGTTTGATCCCAGCACCACGTAATCTCCAAACATCACCAGAATGTTTGGAGACATTCCGAGAATGGCCAGTACTTGTCCCTGGGACCCCACGGAATCCCTCTCTACCCTTTCACCCCAGAGAGAAAGGGAGATTGTCAAGGAGGGTGTCACCGTGATGTGAGACTAGGAAGTTAGAATCTGGCAGCAGAGGCTGGGTCGAGGTCATCGTCTAGAGCGAGGTCACTGGAATCTTGTGACAGTGCTCCCGTGGGAAGCGATTCACAGGAAGGGCAGGCTAGATCAGAGTGCCAGAAAAGCTGGACAGTGTCCCGTGTTACCTCCCCAGGTCCCTACCACCCGGGAGTGTGTGGGCCTCGGTGCCATCCAGGAGGTGGCCGTGGGCCTGGTGCAGCCGGCCAGTGCAACCCTGTATGACTACTACAACCCCGGTGAGTGCTGGAGTAGGCCCTGCACGACTTCTACAGCCTGTGAGAGCTAGAGTGGGGCCATTCAGCCACTAGCGAAGGATGACCAGATGTTCCTGGTTCCATGGGCCCAGGCAGGCGGGATGGAGGGAGGCATGCACGCTAACTCCCTTCTCTGCTTGTTTCCTAGAGCGCAAATGTTCATTGTTTTATGGGGGCACCGAGCAGGAGCAAGCTTCTGTCCACCTTGTGCTCTGGGGATGTCTGCCAGTGTGCTGAGGGTGAGCCCCAGGACCCCAGCGGGGTGGCACCTAGTGGGGTACAGGCTCGCATCTGACCCTACCGTACCTCAGGGAAGTGTCCCCGACAGCGGCGTGCCCTGGAGCGGGGCCTGCAGGAGGATGACGGCTACCGGATGAAGTTTGCCTGTTACCACCCACGTGTGGAGTATGGTCAGTGTTCCTGGCCTACCCAGCCCAGCACCCCCTGCTTTTCTGCTACTCCCATGCCCTCTGACTCCTGGCCTCTGCGCCCGCTGACTCCTGGCCTCTGGCTCCTCCCAGGCTACCTGGTGAAGGTTCTCCGGGAAGACAGTAGAGCTGCTTTCCGCCTCTTCGAGACCAGTATTACCCAAGTCATGCACTTCAGTACGAGGACAGGGGGTGGGGGCGAGGGTCAGCCATAGTGTCCACGCCCCCACTTTCTTGAGCTCCTTGAGCATCTCATCCTCTTCCCCACAGCCAAGGGCGTCAAGGCCATTCCTGGTCAGAACCGAAACTTCTTGGTTCGAGCCTCTTGCCGTCTTCGCTTGGAAACGGGAAGGAGTATTTGGTCATGGGTCTGGATGGGGTCACTCAGGACCTCAATGGAGAGTGAGTCCCCTGCCCTGCAGCCCGGCCCCCACCCTGCTCTCTCCCCACTGACGGCTGCTTTGCCTCTGCAGCCCTCAGTACCTTCTGGACTTCGCACAGCTGGATCGAGGAGGTGCCCTCCAAACGCATGTGTCAGAGCACCCGCCACCGGGCACCCTGTGCTCAGTTCCAAGGCTTCCTGCAGGAGTACAGCTCTCAGGGCTGTCAGGTGTGAGACAGGAGGAGCCCTGTCCGCTGGACTCCAGCCCACTGCCTCCAAACACTGCCCTTCCGCAACTGCAATAAAGAATCATGACGGCCAGTATGAGTGTGTCTCAGCCTTCCAGGCTTCACCAGCCACGGTCACGTGATACTCAACTCCCAGTGCTTGGATAAACTGTCCAGATCCCTCACTGGGAGCTCATTGCTCACAGGACCACCCCGCCCCATTGCAGACTTGTGAGGACCCCGATATTCTATGAGGGTCAGTTTTGGCACTGTGGCTCTTGGCCAAGCCCCAGGCTATTGAAAACTTACTGACGTCCATCCTGTTATCTGTGGCATTTGGCAAATTTCTTAGATGCTTATCATCTGCTCTCGTCATCCATATCCTGAGTTTATTTAATTTGGTTTTACATTTTTTGTTTCTGAGCCATCCAGCCCTACTCGGGGCTCCCCAGTGCCATGTGGTGCTGGGGATTGAACCCGGGTCTTACGTATGCAAGCACATGCTCAGCCTGCTGAACTAGCTCCCCAGCCTGTGTGTGTCCGTGTGTGCGAGTGTGTGTTGAACTAGCTCCCCAGCACCCAAATTCTGATGGTTGTGTATGTGCGTGTGTGTGTGTGTTGTTGTTGCTGTGGTTTGGTTTGGGGCCACCCTGGCAGTGCTCAGGGATTACTTCATATGTGGTGCTGGGAATTGAACTTGGGTCACATGTTTGCCAGGCAGTACCCACCAGACTGTCTCTCTAGCCCCCAAGTCCTCATTTCCCACAAGTTACAAGACTGACTTTCATGTGTTTCCATGTCTCTGGGAGACTGTTACTTGCTTTTCCTGCCTGCCCACCAGCTGCCCCCCAACCTGGTAATGTTCCCCACCCCCCACCCCCGTCTGTCTTCAGGGCTGGCCAAGAAACCCATCTAGAGACCCCTGCTGGACTCCCTTTTGATGAAATAGAGACAGATGGCTCAGCAGCCAGCCAGCTGTTCTGCCTCTGGTCTCCCAGCCCATGACCGTGCAGAGCCCCGCGCCTGTGAGAGAGGCCCTGCTGGGGGCCCTGTGGCCCTGAGGAGCACAAGGGCACCTGAGCTGCTCTGGGCAAGTAGAAAGGAGAAGGAAGGCTTCTTGGAGGGAGGTGGCATCTAAATAAGATTCTGAAGGCTAAGGAATCAGGTCAAGTGGGGGTCAGAATATGAAAGGGCCAGAGGCCAGAGGTCAAGGGGCTCTGCCTTCATTTAGCACATCCAGATTGGGCTGGTGAGGGTAAACTCAGTTTATGAGGGCATGTCCCAGCATCTCCAGCTGCCTCTTCTCAAGCCGACTCACCTATTCCCAGTGGGTCTAACCTGGCCCTGGGCTTTAGGGGTGCTTCTTGTTTTCCAATTTTTATTGGTGGGAGTTGGTGCTCAGGAATTACTCCTAGTTCTGCACTCAGGGGTCCCTCCTGTGGTGCTGGGGCTCGAGCTGGGCTGCTGTGTTGTCGTCTGACCCTGTGGCTGCGGTCACTGCACTCAGCTCCCCCTCCTCAAGGCTGGCACCCGGCCTGGGTTGTGGAGTCTGCTTAGGTAAGTTGACGGCTGTGGTCGCCCCCTCCCAACACCCCCACCTGTTTCCTCCCAGCGCTGGGCCTGGACCTAGACCACCCGATCTCCAGACTGTGGCACAGCTGCCAGCTTAGCTCACATGGCTACAGAGATGCTCAGGGCAGAGCTAAGGGGTCAAAGGACACTCCCATCTCTGGGTGCTGGGGTCGGTCACAGAGCAAGGAAGGAATCTGGAGCTTGTGGGCCTCATGTCCCAACCCCCTCACTGCCCCCCGACCTCTCTCACAGAGCCCTGATCCCTCTGTGACCCCCACCAGAGCTCTCTCACGGAGCCCTGATCCCTCTGTGACCCCCACCAAGCTCTCTCACAGAGCCCTGATCCCTTCTGTGACCCCCACCAAGCTCTCTCACGGAGCCCTGATTCCATCTGTGACTCCCACCAAGCTCTCTCACGGAGCCCTGATCCCTCTGTGACCCCCACCAAGCTCTCTCACAGAGCCCTGATCCCTCTGTGACCCCACCAAGCTCTCTCACAGAGCCCTGATCCCATCTGTGACCCCCACCAAGCTCTCTCCACGGAGCCCTGATCCTGTCTGTGACCCCCCACCAAGCTCTCTCCACGGAGCCCTGATCCCTCTGTGACCCCCACCAAGCTCTCTCACGGAGCCCTGATCCTGTCTGTGACCCCACCAAGCTCTCTCACGGAGCCCTGATCCCTCTGTGACCCCCACCAAGCTCTCTCACAGAGCCCTGATCCCTCTGTGACCCCCACCAAGCTCTCACGGAGCCCTGATCCCTCTGTGACCCCCACCAAGCTCTCAAGGAGCCCTGATCCCTCTGTGACCCCCACCAAGCTCTCTCACAGAGCCCTGATCCCATCTGTGACCCCCCCACCAAGCTCTCTCACGGAGCCCTGATCCTGTCTGTGACCCCCCACCAAGCTCTCTCACGGAGCCCTGATCCCTCTGTGACCCCCACCAAGCTCTCACGGAGCCCTGATCCCATCTGTGACCCCCACCAAGCTCTCTCACGGAGCCCTGATCCCTCTGTGACCCCCACCAAGCTCTCTCACGGAGCCCTGATCCCTCTGTGACCCCCACCAAGCTCTCTCACGGAGCCCTGATCCCTCTGTGACCCCCACCAAGCTCTCTCACGGAGCCCTGATCCCATCTGTGACCCCCCCACCAAGCTCTCTCACGGAGCCCTGATCCCTTCTGTGACCCCCACCAAGCTCTCTCACGGAGCCCTGATCCTGTCTGTGACCCCCACCAAGCTCTCTCACGGAGCCCTGATCCCTCTGTGACCCCCACCAAGCTCTCTCTCACGGAGCCCTGATCCCTCTGTGACCCCCACCAAGCTCTCACGGAGCCCTGATCCTGTCTGTGTTGGCCTCTCTCACGGAGCGTCACCCCATCTTCGGCAAGCCCTCAAGGCACTTCTCTCAGTCCTCCAGTGGCTACCCCTACCCCAAAAGTGGTCCCTAACATCCTGCATCCAATGGGATCCCACCCTCCAGGCTGCAGCTCCTAAATCTGCTTTCCTGATCCAAGTGTGGCAATTCAGTTTCTCCCCAGGATTTGGGGGACACTGGAGTATGTTCGGTGGGGGGTCAGGAATCCCCACTTGCTCTGGGGCAGTGCTATAATCTCTGGTCCCTGGCCGGAAGCAGTCCTGCTGCACGGAGCCTGGTGCAGGCAGCTTCAGAGTGAGGGTGCTGGCTGACGCAGGGGAGAGGAGGGAAGTCCAGAGCATTTTCCGGTTTCTGTGCCTGGGCTCAGAGACCCGTAAGGCCACCTCACCTGCTTTCCTACATCTGCCCTAGGTCTTTGAGATCTTTGTATCATCTTATTTTGGGCTCAAGCCAACTCAGAATGCAAGCAAAAACTATCAGATTTGGGGCCTGGGCTGTAGCTTTAGGGTGAAGTCAGTGGGTCCCCATAGGTGGCTTATGTCTGCCATTCCAGGGCCGGCTGGGAAGGCGAGGCCCTACCTTGCCTTGCAGGCTCTTAGCACTCAGAAGAATTTCAGGAGGGAGCCGGAGCGATAGCCTAGCGGGTAGGGCGTTTGCCTTGCACGCGGCCGGCCCATGCTCTCCCTGGTTTGATCCCGCATCCCATATGGTCCCCTGAGCACCGCCAGAAGTAATTCCTGAGTGCAGAGCCAGGAGAAACCCCTGAACATTGCCGGGTGTGGCCCAAAAAGCAAAAAAAAATTCAGGAGGAGACAAGCGGTGAAGTAAAACAGACTTTATTTGGAGGTTCTGGAGAGGGGAAGGATGGAGAGAAAGTGAAAGAGTATAACATGCTCAAGAGAGAGTGGGGGCTTCTCCAAAGGTGGCGGGAGTCCAGCACACACATGCCAGCGTTAGACATGAGGCCATGAAAATACATGTCGCAAGAAGAGAAATGCAGGTGACACTCGCACCTATCACACCTAGCACATCCAGGTGTGCTCAGGCACCACATGGGCTCAGGCAGCATGTGCGTGAGCTACCTTTGTTCAAGGGGACTTTCATAGGGTTTTCTCAAGCTGCTCCCATATGGGGCTTCTCCAAGGTGGAGAGAGCTTTGAATGGCCTTTGTCTGGAGCTTCGCTGGCAAAAGCAGGAGTCACTGGGTGTCATAAACCTTTATTTTTTTATTTTTTTATTTTTAATAAAATATATAAATAATTATAAAAAAACTTGAAAAAGTGTTCTAAAAGTAGTAAAGTTGGATTTTATAACCAGATTAAACATACTGGAATTAGGGACTTGGAGATGCTTTGCACTCAGGAGTCTTTTCATTGGATCTCTTGTACCACATGGTTCCCCTGGTACATCTGAGCACTACCAAATGTAGCTCTGGGCTTGAACTTGGCTGCGTGAGCTGGCCTTGAGATCAGTGTCTCTCTTGTGTGGGTTCTTATGAGCTGTGGTGTCTGGACCATGATAATAGTGGTTATTATGATGAAAGAGTCTCATCCGGCTGTCTCCGAGGCCCTACAGAGGTGATGGGCTAACACCCAAAACCCATCTTGCCTCCCTAGGAGCCTCATGGTCAGCTGAGCTAGGGAGAGCCAGATGGCAGTTCTCCCCATGTGTCTGAGTCTCTGCATCATGGCCGAGAGCCCCAAGGCAGTTTGTGAGCAGGGCCACCAGGTCTCCAGGACAGGTCAGAGAGGGGAAGGGGTACCCCAGTTCCATCTCCAGGAATGCCCAGTGACTTCTGCCTCTGAGAGCCACCTACCTGGCTCGAACTTGGCTGCTGTGAGCTGGTCTTGAGATCAGTGTCTCTCTTGTGTGGATTCTGATGAGCTGTGGTGTCCGGACCATGATAATGGTGGCTATTATGGTGAGAGTCTCATCTGGCTGCCTCCGAGGCCCTACAGAAGTGATGGGCCCAGTCCCAAAACCCATCTTGCCTCCTGGGAGCCTCATGGTCAGCTGAGCTAGGGAAAGCCAGATGGCAGTTCTCCCCCATCCGTCTGAGTCTCTCATCTTTCTATCTCTATTTCTGTCTCTGTAGTTCTCTCTCCTCCTACACTTTGTGGTATACCATTACGGTTTATAGCTCAATTATCTATGTGTATATTCAGTAGTGATTTCTAATGTGACATTATAGTCCCTCATTCCCCATCAACCTTCCCAGTTTGTTATAACTGAAATGATCATTCTGTTGTACAGATGTGGAAGATCCTGGAAGGACCTGATCCTAGCCTACTTTGTTATCTAAACTTCTTGCTGCGTACTGTTCTTCCTGTGTCAGACCATCCACCATCCAGGGCCCACAGGGCAGAGAACTGGGGGGTGTAGATAAGCCTATCTGCTGTCTGCCACCTACCAACAACGTGGTTAACAGGAAAGGGAAAAGTCTCAGAGGGCAAACAAACAGCCTTGCTCAAAGTACAAACAAGTCTCTGGGGTCCCTCACCTTGACAAGTCCCTGACAAATCCACACAGAAGAGCAGAGGCCCCGGAAGTGGCAGGAGAAAGAGCCAAGAGTCAACTATGCAGGGCCAGAGCGATAGCACAGCGGGTAGGGCGTTTGCCTTGCACGCGGCTGACCGGGTTCGGCAGCCGGGCACCACAGCCACACCTGCAACACCTCGAGGGGCAGGTGGCCCAGGTGTCATAAACCTTTATCTGCAGTCTCTGATCAGCTGATGTTTGTTTTTCTGTGGGGGTCCACCCTTCTCAAGGTCTCCTTGGTGCAAGGTAGTTCTTATCAGCCTAGGCCATGATTCTTGCAAATTTAGGACAATTAGATTTATTGATCACTTGATCACTTGAATCCTGTTATTCATCGATTTGCTCGAGCGGGCACCAGTAGCATTTCCATTGGACCCTATCACGTGCCAATGTAGCCCAATGGCATCTGGTTGATTCAGGAATATGAAGAGCCTCAAACCGTTCCTTCAGGGTCTTGACAAGGAAGTCTGACCATCTTGTAGGTGGGCGGCCACGTGATCTTTTGACATCCCGTGGGGATCCAGTCGGTAACGGCTCTAGTCCAGCGGTTGTCTCCAAATCGCATTACATGTCCAGCCCATCTGATTTTCGATGCCTTGGCAAATGAGACAGCATCCCTGATTCTGGAATAGTGACGGAGGTCAGAACTCTGGATTCCTTCTCTCACTTGAGTGAGGCATGATATTCCAAGCATAGCTCTTTTGATTCCTCTCTGGGAGACCCGAATAGCATTCTCATCCCTGCTTTCGTAGGGCCCAGGTCTCTGAGGCGTATGTTAATGCAGGGAGAACGGTGGAGTCAAAGAGATGTGCCCGGAGCCGGAGGTTCTTTGTCTTTTTAGCTCTTTCTTCGATGCCTTTGAAGGCATTCCATGCTGCTCTCTTCCTCCTGCGCAGCTCAGGTTTTAGGTCGTTCATCATGTTGATTTCTCGACCTAGGTACACATAACTGCTGCATTCAGATATGTTTGTTCCATTGAGAGTGAATGGGGCCTCAGGAACTAGTTCATTTTTCATGAACATAGTTTTCTTCATATTCAGCTGTAGACCTATCTTTCCACATTCTCGGTCAAAGTCAGCCAGCATTTGTGCCGCTTGGCTAATGTTTGGTGTTATTAGAACGATGTCATCAGTGAAGCAGAGGTGGTGTAGTTGCCGACCATCTATCTTCACTCCCGTTCCTTCCCATTCTAATTGTCGCATGGTGTTCTCGAGGGTGGCGCTGAAGAGTTTTGGTGAAATGGTATCCCCCTGTTGAACCCCTCTTTTGACATCAATGATCACTCCTTTGTAGAATGGTGAGATCCTGGTGGTGAATCCATAATACAACTCACGAAGGATCTTGATGTATTGGGTTTGAACACCCTGTTTGGCTAGGGCTTTGATGACTACTTCAGTCTCCACAGAATCAAAGACTTTCTGTAAATCAATGAACGTGAGACAGAGCAGCATCTTGTACTCCCTACAAACCTCAATGAGCTTGGTTACCGTGTGGATATGGTCGATTGTGCTGAATCCTTTCCGGAAGCCTGCTTGCTCGCATGGTTGTCCTTCATCTAGTGTTCTGCCAATCCTGTTCAGGATGACTCGTGTAAACAGCTTGTAGATGACGGACAACAGGCAGATGGTGTGATAGTTGCCGATGTTGTGAATGTCTCCCTTCTTGAACAGTAGAACTGTCCTGCTGGTTTTTCCATTGGGAGGGTACCTTGCATTCGGACAGGTAGCGTGTGAAGAGCCGAGCTAGTGTATTGATGAGTACCAACGGCAGATTCTTCAGGTGTTCGGGTCTGACTTTGTCTGGGCCTGGTGCTGTTCCCTTCTTTACCAACGAGATGGCATGTCAGATTTCAGAAGGGAGAACGTTGGGAATGACATATCCATCCTGTGGAATTTGGTATGTGGGCAGGTGGATGTGGCTATCAAAGAGATTTGAGTAGAAGTCCTGGATAATCTTCTCCATTGCCTTTCTGGAAGATGTGATAGATCCATCAGGCGTCAGAGGGCAGTCATCTTGGTCTTATAGTTGGTGAAGGACAGGCGGGCGGTGCGAATGCTTTTCCCGGCTTCTGCTGCATCTTCCAGTATTTCTGCTCTTCTGTCTTTGAGGTCTTCTTTTATCGCTTCTCTGCACCATTTAGCAAGCTTGGACATTAGCATTTGGTCTCCTGAGTCTCGCGCCTTGCCACTTTGCAAATGAGCTCGAGAGTTTCTGAAGACAGGCGTCCTTTTGTGTCTTTCTCTCTCTTGGCATTCTTCACACAATCATGGAGGTGCTGAACCAGTCAGTTGTATTCTTCATCAATGTCGTCAATGGTGGTATCTTCCCATGTTGCTGCAATGGTGCCAAAGAGTTCCCAGTTGGTGGTCGTTCTGGGAGTTCTCTTCTTAAACTTTGCAGCCTTTTCTCCCGTTGCGGGAAGTAGAATTTTCCACAAAGGAGACGGTGGTCCGATCCTGTTTGGAATTTGGGGATGACAGCAACATCGGTCAGACAAAACCGTCAATTGAAGATGATGTGGTCAATTTCATTGTGGAACTGTCCACCAAGAGATTCCCATGTCCAATGTTCTGCTTCAGCCTTCTGGAACTGTGAGTTCCCATGAATGGTCTTGGTGGACATGATAAACTCAGATCTCAGAAATTCCATTTTCTTTTTTTTTTCTTTTTTGGGTCACACCAGCGATGCTCAGGGGTTACTCTTGGCTCTGGACTCAGGAATTACTCCTGGTGGTGCTCGAGGACCATATGGGATGCCGGGGGATCGAACCCGGGCTGGCATTGGCCGGCCACGTGAAAGGCAAACACCCTACCCACTGGGCTATCGCCTCCGGCCCCAGAAACTCCATTTTCTATGGGTCCTCCCTTACCTGCCTGTGTCAGTGATAAACTGTATGTCTTGTTCTGGGAGTCCCAGGAATTCTAACAGCTCCTGTGCAGGGTCACAATGGAGGTCCAAACAGAGACAGGGAAAGATACCTTGACAGTGAAATAGGGGCACTGTTAGTGTTACAATTACATCAGAGCTACTGATATAGTTGATACTGATATAGTATCACTACTATAAAGTAATGTTAGGTTGGCAAAATTGAAAGAAAAAGAGAGTAGTAGAGTGGGTCAGAGAGTAGTAGAGTGAGTCGGGAATGTAGTAGAGTGGGTCAGAGAGTAGTAGAGTGTATCAGAGTAGTAGAGTGAGTTGGAGAGTAGAAGAGTGTGTCAGAGAGTAGTTGAGTTGGAGAGTAGAAGAGTGTGTCAGAGAGTAGTAGAGTGTGTCAGAGAGTACTAGAGTGCGTCAGAGAGTACTAGAGTGAGCCAGAGAGTAGGAAAGTGTACTAGAGAGTAATTGAGTCAGAGAGTAGTATAGTGAGTTGGAGAGTAGTAGAGTAGGTCAGAAAGTAGTAGAATAAGTTGGAGAGTAGTAGTGTGTCAGAGAAGTAAAGTAGGCCAGAGAGTAGTAGAGTGAGTCAAAGAGTAGAAGAGTGAGTTGGAGAGAAATAGAGTGAGAGAGTGGTAGTGTGTCAGAGAGTAGTAGAATGTGTCAGAGAGTAATAGTGTGTCAGAGAGTAGTAGAGTAGACTGGAGAGTAGTAGAGTGGGCCAGAGAGTAGTAGAGTGAATAGGAGGGAGGTAGAGTGGGACAGAGAGTAGTAGAGTAGACCAGAGGGTACTAGAGTGAGTCAGAGAGTAGTAGAATGGGTCAGAGAGTAGTAGAGTAGACCAGACAGTATTAGAGTGTTCTGAGAGTAGTAGAGTGGACCGAGAGTAATAGACTGAGTCAAAGAGTAGGCGAGTGGGCCAGAGAGTACTAGAGTGGGTCAGAAAATAGTAGAGTGAACCAGAGAGTAATAGAGTGTGCCAGAGAGTAGTAGAGTGAGTCGGAGAGTAGTAGAATGTGTCAGAGTAGTAGACTGTGTTGGAGAATAGTAGAGTGCGCCAGAGAGTAGTAGAGCGAGTCAGAGAGTAGTAGAATATGTCAGAGAGTAGTAGAGTGGGTCAGAGAGTAGTAGAGTGGGTCAGAGAGTAGTAGCGTGGGTCACAGAGTAGTAAAGTTGATCAGAGAGTAGTAGAGTGAATAGAAGGTGAATAGGAGGTAGTAGAGTAGGTCAGAGAGTAGTAGAGTGGGCCAGAGAGTAGTGAGTGGGTCAGAAACTGGCCTTGGTTCCATTCCACGTTTGTCCCCTTGGTACAGTGGGAACTAAGGTGGAGAAGGCCATTCACTTTTAGCCAATCACCACACCCATGGAACAGGTAGCCAATCAGAAAGGGGATCCCTGGGGGATGGACTTTGATAGTAGTAGATAAAAAGGGAGCCCCAGGCTCTCTCTTGTCTCTTTTGCAGGTACTCTATCTTGCCCCCCCCTTGTTCTCTCTCTTGCTGGCTCCCTCTCTCCCTCTCTGGATCAGGTAGGGCTCATGCCCAGACACAGGACCCAGTACTGGTAGGCCACACAAGGCCAGGCAAGGACAGGTCCAGGACAGGGTAGGGAGGCCCAGGATAGCTCAGATACCACAGGGCATGGGAAAGTGTATACGGACAGACAGCAGCACAAGAACAGGATTTGGCCATTGCTTCCAAGTTTTGTATGCAAATCTTTCATACAATTCTCAAGAACCCATAAGCACAGAAAATTCACTTTTGTGTTAACATCCTGATCCCACTGAGAATCAACCAAGAATGAACCCTCACAGAGCCAGGAGTAAGCCCTGAACTTTCCCAGGTACTGCCCCCAAATGTAAAACAAGGCTCTCTCTCTCTCTCTCTCTCTCTCTCTCTCTCTCTCTCTCTCCTCGCTCTCGCTCTCTCTCCCCTTTCTCTCTGCACACAGCTGTGGTCAGGTCTTACTCCCGGCTCAGTGCTCAGGGATCACTCTTGGTGTGGCTCAGGGAACATATTCAGTGCTGGGCTTGAACCAAGTTGGCTGCATGAGGCACGTGTCTTGTTTCTCTGGGCCTGTTCTCCTTTGGTTCTTCATGCCAGAGTAGATGCGGGTGCCATTTTCTCTTTGAGATAAGCTCATTAGTAATGCATGGGTCCAAGGTTGGGGATAGGAAAGGACTCAGACTGACCCCATTGTCAACCAAGGTCGACACGGACCCAGCAAGCCAAGTTGGCAATGTTAAAATGTCACTGTTTGTAGTTTCTGATTTTTGTTGTCAAGGAAAGATCTTCTTTTGAATTATGCTTCCCCCCAAGGCCAAGGCAACTGGATTCATTTCCAGCACACGTTATTTCATGTATGAGGGTGACAGGCGAGGCTGGAGGGAGAGAGGGCCCCAAGCAGCAAGATAAATGGTGCTTGGGACCTATAAGGGGCCGGGCCAGGCCTGCGTGTGGGTCCCACCATGTTGTCCGTGGTGCTGCTGCTGCTGGTGCTGCTGCTGCTGCTGACCAGCTCCCCGCCTGCTGTGGGGCCGCCGGGAGCTCCGCAGCCTGCACCTCCCACCTCTGGCCCCTGGCTTCCTGCACCTGCTGCAGCCCAACCTTCCCACCTACCTGCTGAGCCTCTCTCGGAAGCTCGGGCCCATCTACAGACTCCGCTTGGGGTTCCAGGGTGAGCGTCAGAGCCCTGTGGCCCTGGGGCAGGCAGCTGGCTCCCCTCCCTGCTCACTGCGGAGTGCGGCATTTCCTTCCCTGCAGATGTGGTGGTGCTGAACTCGAAGAGGGACCATCGAGGAAGCCATGGTCACCAAGTCAGTGGACTTCGCCCGGCCGACCCCAGCAAGAATCCTGTGAGGGAGTTTTCTCAGGGGACCGATGGGGGGGCTGCGAAACTGGGAGAGTCCAGCTCTTGCTTCTCCACTCAATGGTCACCTCAACCCTGCCATTGCCCCCACCTACAGACAAGCTCGTCTTTGAGGACCATCCTGACATCTCTCTGGGGAAACTATACCCGGCTCTGGAAGGCCCACAAGAGGCTCGCCCGCTCCGCCTTGCTGCACAGCGTCCACAACTGGCTGGAGCCTTTGATGGAGCAGGTAACCCAGGAGTTCTGTAAGGTGAGGCGCCACAGTCACAGGAGGCAATGGGGGGCAGCCTATCCCGCCAGGCCTCACCCTGGCCTGCTTCACGCCCGCCCCCCACTCCACAGCGCATGAGTGCCCAGGCCGGCGCCCCCGTGAACCTGGAACAGGAATTCTCCCTGCTGACCTGCAGCATCATCTGTTACCTCAGCTTCACAGACAAGGTCAGGGCCACCCCTGCAGCAATGCCCACCTCCTGTCCCTTACCGCAGCTTCACAGACAAGGCCTGGGCTCCCTCTCTGCTGCTCCCCGTGGCGACACCCACCACCAGCCCCTCCCAGACCTTTCCTGCTCCCTCATGTTCTGGCAGGAGGACACATTAGTCCGCGCCTTCCACGACAACACCCAAGACTTGATGACTAACTGGGACCACTGGTCCATCCAGATTTTGGACATCTTTCCTTTTCTCAGGGTGAGGGAGGCCCCTCCTGTACCCGCCCCCAGGAGGAACGGAAGTGGCCACAGCACCACCCCCACCCGCTTCTGGGCTGCAAACTTGCATCCCAGGTCTCCCTTTCTCTTGCTCCCTGCCCAGTTCTTCCCCAACCCGGGTCTCAGGAGGCTGAAGCAGGCGCTGGAGAACAGGGACAGCCTGGTGGAAAGGCAGCTGCAGAGGCATAAGGTGGGGACCTGGCGGCTGCGTTGCTGCCACCGCCCAGGCCCTAGGCAGCTCCTGGCATCCGCCAAGTCAGGCCCTCAGGCGAGTCCTCCCTCCACAGGAGACCATGGTGGCAGGCCGGAAGAGGGACATGACCGACTACATGCTTCAGGAGATCAACAAGCAGCAAGGAGAAAGGGCCCTGGAGCTCCATGAAAAGCATGTGGCGACAGCTCTGGTGGACTTTTAATTGGCGGCACCAAGACCACTGCGGTCACCCTCTCCTGGGTTGTCCTATTCTTGCTTAACTACCCTGAGGTGTGTCCTGGGGCTGACAGTCTAACCCTAAGGGGGCAAGGGTGCAGTCCAGTGTGGCAACAGGCTTTTCCTCCCCTGTGGGCTCCCTCAGGGCCTCCTCCCCCCCGTGGGCTCCCTCAGGGCCTCCTCCCCCCTGTGGGCTCCCTCAGGGCCTCCTCCCCTCTGTGAGTTCCCTCAGGGCCTCCTCCCCATGTGGGCTCCTCAAGGTCTTCCCTCTCGTCCCCTCAGGTCCTTCAGACTCCCTCAGAGCCTCCTCCCCTCTCTGGACTCCCTCAGGGCCTTCTCCCCCATGTGGGCTCCCTCAGGGCCTCCTCCCCCTGTGGGCTCCCTCAGGGCCTCCTCCCCCTTGTGGGCTCCCTCAGGGCCTCCTCCCCCAATGTGGGCTCCTCAGGGCCTCCTCCCCCATGGGGCTCCCTCAGGGCCTCCTCCCCAATGTGGGCTCCTCAGGGCCTCCCTCCCCCATGGGGCTCCCTCAGGGCCTCCTCCCCCTGTGGACTCCCTCAGGGCCTCCTCCCCCTGTGGGCTCTCTCAGGGCCTCCTCCCCCTGTGGGCTCCCTCAGGACCTCCTCCCCCTGTGGGCTCCCTCAGGGCCTCCTCCCTAATGTGGGCTCCCTCAGGGCCTCCTCCCCCATGGGGCTCCCTCAGGGCCTCCTCCCCCTGTGGGCTCCCTCAGGGCCTCCTCCCCCCTGTGGGCTCCCTCAGGGCCTCCTCCCCCTGTGGGCTCTCTCAGGGCCTCCTCCCCCTGTGGGCTCCCTCAGGACCTCCTCCCCCTGTGGGCTCCCTCAGGGCCTCCTCCCCCATGTGGGCTCTCTCAGGGCCTCCTCCCCCTGTGGGCTCCTCAAGGTCTTCCCTCTGGCCCCCTCAGGTCCTTCAGACTCCTTCAGGGTCTCCTCCCATCTGTAAGCTCCCTCAGAGCCTCCTCCCCTCTCTGGACTCCCTCAGGGCCTTCTACCCACTGTGGGCTCCCTCAGGGCATGGCTGCCTGGACGTTGGTGGCTCTGTGGTGGTTCAGGTCCGAGCTCAGGCTGTCCCCTATTCCCTAGCTTCAGCAGCAGCTGGGGAGGAACTGGATACACAGTTTGGCTCCGGGTGTCCGACTGCCCAGTCCAGTACAAGGACCGCTTGCGGCTGCCCTTGCTGAAACGCCACCATCTCGGAGGTGATGCGCCTGCGGCGGTGGTGCCCCTGGGCCTGCCGCACTGCACGGCGCGCCCCACCAGGTGGCGCCTCCTCGGGGCTGAGGGGACGGCACAGGGTGTCGCGGGGGGCCGCTAACCCCCCTCCCCGCAGCATCCTGGGCTCGACATCCCCGAGGCACGGTGGTCATCCCCAATATGCAAGGCGCCTTGCTGGGCGGGACGGTCTGGGAGCAGCCGCCAGAGTTCGGCCAGGTATGCCAGGAAGGCCCCGCGCTGGGCGGCAGCCCGGAGGGGCAAGGGGCCCATCGTGGTGGCCAGCAACTGGGTCTGTCCCGGTGCCCGCAGACCGCTTCCTGGACCCGGCAGGCCGCAGCAGCATCAGCTCCTTGGCCTTCGGCTGCGGGCCGCGATCCTGCCCCGGAGAGCCGCTGGCGCGCCTGGAGGTGTTCCTGGTGCTGGCGCGCTTGCTGCAGGCCTTCACGCTGCTGCCCCGGGGGTACGCGGCCCTCGCTGCTGCCCGAGCCCAGCGCCGGCGTCAACCTGTGCCCTCGGCCCTTCCAGGTGCGGCTGCAGCCCCGCCATCGCCCGTGAGCCCGCGGACAGGACAGCGCCTCCGTTTCTCCTTTTATTGCTCCCGCACAGCCCGTCCCCTCCTCCCTGTCAACATGGTGGTGTGAGGGGCGCAGGCGAAGGCGCCCGGGCTCTCTCTGGCGCCACCCTCCCTCAGTGCCTGGCTGCAGTCCACGCCCGCGGGCTCAGCCTCCTGCGCCGGGGGCTGGTAGTTTCTTGGTCTCAGCTTCATTTCCGTGAAGGGCACAGAGAACTCGAAGCCCTTCCAGTAGTACCAGCTCACTCCCTGGGAAGGGGAGGGAATCAACCTGCCTGCCCAGAAGCCTCCCTGCTGCCCCCACCTCCATAATAAAGCTCCTCCTCCACCAGTTGGGCTGGCAGGTCTGACTCACTCCTCAGGGAGGACTGGTCAGCCAGCCTCTCAGGGCCCTGGGGCCCGCCCCCCACCCCTGCTCCCCCCTCACCTGGTGGTCCACTGTGCTCCCGTAGAGCCCGTTGAGGTTGGCATAGTGGCAGTTCCTGTACCACCAGGCCCCGAGGTAGGACACGGCGCAGGAGATGAGCAAATTATTGGGGTCACGGTCCCGGGCGGAAAAGAGCGCTGCCGCTGTGGTAGCTCATGGCATCCCCTGGGCAGTGCAGGAGGTGCAGTGAGGCCTCTCCGCTCACACCAGTGCCCAGCACCGCTGCGCCCGCCAGCCTACCTGCGGTGCCGTGGTAGCCCTCACGTGGAGTCGGTAGTACTGGGCGGCCGAGTCCACGCGAACGAGTCGTAGTGGCGAACACGGCCTCTGTCCGGCGCCGGAGGTCCACGCCGTAGCGAGTAGTCGCCGGCTTTGGTCAGGCTGTGCAGGGCCTCATTGCCTGAGGGGGCGCCCGGGCTATCAGGGGGCTGCGCTCAGCGGGACGCCCCTCCCTCCCTGAGTTCCCGACCCGAGGCACCCACCCAGCCAGAACTCCCGGGACACATTCCCAAAGCCATGGGCGTAGTCCTCCCAGTCCCGCCAGAAGTCCGTCTTTCCGTCCATGCGGCGCTGGAACACCTGAGGGACGGGAGACAGCACCATCATGCCCGCTCGCGGCCTCCCACCGCTCCGCCACACGGCACCCGGCCCGGCGCTACTCACCAGCCAGCCGCCCCCGTCTGTCTCCATGTCACAGAACACGTGCAGGGGGCGCTCGGTTGCCGTTGAGGAAGATGGTGGTGGGTCTTGAGACGCCGGCTCCGTTCTGCATCTCTTCCCCACAGTCCCGGGAAAGGGGACCCGCAGGCCACCTAGGGAGAGCAGGGTGAGGGACCGACTTCCCAAACCCGGCGCCCTGGCGTCCACTCAAGCCCTGCGGTGGGTTCCAGACCCCAGTACCGGTGGTGAAGGAGGTGGTCACGGGGGCGTGAAGCTCTCGCCCCACACAGCCCGGGCCAGGCGTTGTAGAGAGTGGAGGGAAAGAGGCCCTGCAGCTGGTAGGAGGTGATGCTTCCTGGCAACAGGATCTCCTGAGGGACAGTGGGGGTCAGCACAGAGGCAGGCCTGGAGGGAGGAAGGGGCGGGCGGCTGAGGGCACCTGGGTCTCTCCGCCAGGAGTGTTGAAGCTGAGCAGGTAGCCGGTGGGTGGGTCCTGGGGCTTAGCCCAAGTGAGCCAGGCTGTGCGGGGTGTCACGTCCGTGGCCTCCAAATCCCGGGCGGCTTCCAGCCCTGTGAGACACAAGTGTGAGGGCCGATGGACACGAGGCACATTCCAGCCCCTCGTGCACACGCTGCACCTGTGGTGAAGTTGACACTGGCGGGGAGGTGATATTGTCGCCGCGCAGGCCCCCACACGGTGGCGGTGTAGTTGGTGTGCCGCTCCAGGCCGCTCAGAGGGTAGTCGGCAGCGTCGCCAGGCGCTGAACCATTCAGCGGGGCGCTGCAGGGCAGGAGTGGGGGTCAGTGCCTGCTCCCCCTGGTGGGCTAGGGCCAGGCACCCGCAGTGCTCCCATCTCAGCTGCCTCACCCTCAGGGCCGGTGACCTGGACGTTATACTTGTCCACAGGGGTGCTGGGGCGTTCCAAACCAGCACCGCCGACTGCTCTGTCAGGTTCAGTACTTTGAGCTGCGTAGGGGCCATCAGGCACTAGGGAGAGAGAGCTCGGTCACAGCAGCCCCCCCCCCACCCCGTACACGGGGAGAGAGAGCTCGGCCACAGCAGCCCCCCACCCCGTACACGGGGGAGAGAGAGCTCGGTCACGGCAGCCCCCTGCCCCGTTACACGGGGAGAGAGAGCTCGGTCATGGCAGCCCCTCGCCCCGTACACGGGGAGAGAGAGCTTCGGCCACAGCAGCCCCCCACCCCGTACATGGGGAGAGAGAGGCTCGGCCACAGCAGCCCCCACCCCGTACACGGGGAGAGAGAGCTTCGGTCACGGCAGCCCCCGCCCCGTACACGGGGAGAGAGCTTCGGCCACAGCAGCCCCCCCACCCCGTACATGGGGAGAGAGAGCTCGGCCACAGCAGCCCCCCCACCCCGTACAGGGGAGAGAGGAAACTCGGTCACGGCAGCCCCCCGCCCGTTACAGGGGGAGAGAGAGCTTCGGCCACAGCAGCCCCCCACCCTGTACACAGTGGAGAGAGGGTGGTCTCAGCAGTCCCCGGCCCCACCCCCCAGTTCTGCATTGGAGCCCCCTCACTTCCGCTCCCCTTCGCCCCTCACCTTCCGTCCATCTCACCTGTGGTGAAGCTGCCATTTAGAGGCTCACTCTCCTCGAAGCCACGGACAGAGACCACAGTCACCTGATAGGTGGCACCTGGGGTCAGCCCCTTCAGCACCTGACTCTGGGTTCTGCCATCCACCTGAACGCTCTGCGGCTCCCCTGAAGACAGTGACTTGGGCTTAGCCAGGGAGCAAAGGGGAGAATCGCCGGGTCGGGCAGGGGCCAGGAGCAGGGAGACAGGAAACTTCACCTCCATCGGCCAGTTCATAGGAAACTTTGAAGCTGTCCACTTGGGATAGCGGCAGTGTCCAGCTGGCGTTGGCTGAAGTCGCCCTGATTTCACTGAACTGGAGGTCACGGGGGGGTCTCCAGAACTATGGGGGGCAGGGAGTGAGGACAGACGGAGGAGACTTCAGCTAGGGTCCCTGTCTCCCCAACCCTGGCCGCAGACAGGCCCCTCACCCGGGACTTGGTGACTCCGCCCTCCGTACCCCAACCCAGAAGCACAAGTGGCCCCTCCTTTGGGGCAGCCGTGTGTGCGGCTCGTGCAGGGCTTACCCGGGCTGAGGGTGCGGGCAGTGCCCTGGACACTGTCGGCCTTGTGGGGCCGCAGCCCATACAGGATGAGGCTGTACAGGGTCCCGGGGCTGAGGTCTCGCAGCACGGCTGAGCGCTGCCCCCGCCCACCCTCAGCTCCCTTTGCAGCAGGGGGCGGGTGCGGGTCCAGGGGGCTTGATGGCACCCCGTAGCGGAGCAGGAAGGAGTCAAAAGCCCCAGACGGGGGCCTCCCAGTTGAGTCGGAAGGAACTGGTGGTGGCGTCGGTCACTGAGAGCTGGGACAGGCGTGGGCCCGGCTCCCGTGGGATCTGACCCGGTGGCGCGGGCCCTGTGGGAGGCGGAGGCAGAAGCATGTCAGCGGGCAGGTCCCCTGTGGCCCAGCCGGCCTCTATATCTCATCTGCGAGATGGAGCTGGCACCACAGGATGTCTATGGGGTCACAGGTGTCAGGGCCTGGCCTGTGGGTGTCCCTCCATGGGCCCTCGTCACGCCCTGCCTGCAGCCACCACCCTCAGTCCGGCCGCAGGCACCGGGATGCATGGCCGGCCCTGAGTCCTCACCCATGATGCCCCACCTGGGGTGCCCTCACCTGTGATGCCCTCTGCCGAGACGGGTCCCAGGCGCTTCCCGTCACGGAGGCCGTAGAGCAAGAACCTATAGGACGTGCTGGGCTCCAGGTTTGACACCAGGACCTTGTTCTGGTTGCCGGCCACAAGCAAGGCCTGGGGCTTCCGTCTGTCCCTGGGTACTGGACCACGAAGGAGTCAAAGGCGCCCTGGGCCACGGTCCAGGAGAGACGCAGTGAGTGTGGGGCCACGTCGCTCACCGACAGCTCCCCCAGCTGGGGCCCTGCCGGGGCTCAGGCGCCTCCGGCCCGTCTTCTTTCGGGGCTGTGCGGAAGAAGCCAGGGCACAGCTGAGTGCCGGATCGGGTCCCCATTTCATCTCAGTCTTCAGGGGTGTCCCTGAGGCTGACCCAAGCTGGGACTTTCTGGGTAATGAGCACACGTGCAGAAAAGTGAGGGGTTGATGCCCGACAGCGTCCACCCTTGTATGGACTCACCGGCCTCTGCACCCGCGGTGGGCCTGTCTGTTTTCAGGGCTCCTCTGCCAGCCTGCGTCAGGCACTTCCTACACCTGCTTGCCTCCCTCCTACCCACCCCCCTGGGCACCTCACCCACGGGCTGCAGCAGGGAGAACACAGCCTAACCTCCCTTCTGAGAAGGCAGAGACCGGAAGCCCTGAGGGAACCACAGCCTGATGACGGCCCCTCTCCACAGGGAGACCTGGAGCTGTTTGGGACTTGTAGGCAGGGGTGTCCCTCACTGATGCAGCCTCTGCTAGTGGTCTTCACGCCTTGGGTTTTCTGGAACTTTCCCTTTCAGCAAACCTGCTCCTGATTCTTCCTGAGAAGGGAGTTTGCTCCTCTCTGCAGGAAGCCTGTCGGTCCCCTCCACCTGTCCTGGGGTAGGCAGGCTACGGCCCAGGCTATGTGGGAATTGGGGACAAGGCCGGCCCTTTCCCTGCTGCCTGTCCTGGGCCCTGCTGTTGACCAAACCTCTGTCCCCGTCACTGGCCCTGCTGCACTCTGCTCCTGAGCCTGTTGGGGTCCCAGGGCCTACAGCCCCTTCCCTCTTCAGCCCAAGGCACAGGAGACCCCCTTGAAGCAGCTTACCTGTCACTCCCAGGACAGAGACAGGGCCCAGGCGCTGTCCGCTGAGGAGCCCGTAGAGCAGAAACTCATATTTCCTGTGGGGCTCCAGGCCCTCGATGGTGACTTCCCGCTCGTCAGCGGCTACAGGTACTGTTCGGAGGCGTCCATCTGCGTCAGTGAACTGGACCAGGAAGGAGTCAAACGGTCCACGTGGAACTGTCCAGGAGAGGTGCAGGGAGTGTGGGGTCTCGCCCGTCACCGTCAGCCCCCGAGGCGGGGTGGAGGCTGGGGCTCCTTCTCCAGGGCAGCTGTTGGGAGGGAAACTGAGTCATGAATTGCCTTTACCTCAGGACAGGCCACTTCGGAGCGCGGGGGAATTAGAACAGGCTCAGGGAGACAGACCTGCCGGGCGGGCAGGAGCCGAGCAGCTCGGGGAGACAGAACTGAACTGCCGGGCGGGCAGGAGCCGAGCAGCTCAGGAGACAGACATGCCGGGCGGGCAGGAGGCAGCCCCGTCAACTCCTAAGTTTGCTGCCCCCGCCCCTGAGAGAAGGTCCCAGGAGCCTCAGTCTCCCCTTGGTCCCAGCTCCTGAGTTGCTGAGGGTTGTCAGGGAGACACCCTCAAACAGTGAGCCTGGGTTTGCCAGGACCCCTCCCCTGCTTTTCAGCACCCCCACCCGTGGCTTCCCCAGGCCTGCACAGACACCATGGACAGCTCCTGGGAACAGAGGGAACAGGGAGAACAGGGAGATTCTGGTGGGGTGCACAGAGAGGGGTTCCGGCGAACCTGTGTCCGGCCCCGGGAGGGCTGGGGGAAGAGAATGATGAAATCTGAGGGGCCGAAGTTCCGACTGGCCCTGCACCCCATCCTGGCCTGGCCAGAGTGACTCACACCCCTAGGAGTGGGTAAGGCCCCTGATCCTCCCTCACCCCTTCCTTGGGGAATGGGGCGTGCTGAGTCATGGCCACAGTGATTCCAGATTTTTCCATAGTCACTTTACTGCCAAGTATTCCCAAATTTTCCACCTCTTGTGTCAGACTTGGATGGAGGGGAGAATGCAGAGCCTTTAGATATTGTTCATAACCATCACGCAGGGGGCATAACCGCCCCAGAGGAAGCCGTGGTGTGTCCATGGGCGCAGCATTGGCAAGTGCAACCCTAGCCCGGGCCTGGGTGACCCAGAGCTCTACATGACAGAGGGAGTCAGCAAGGAGGTAAGCAGTCGCAGCAGACACTCAAGAAGTGTTTGGGGACCAGAGTGACAACACAGCCGGCCTGTGCTCTGCTTGCACACGGCTGACCCGATTCTCTTCCCAGTGCCCGTCGCGTCTCCCAGTCTTCCAGGACTGGTCTGAGTGCAGAGCCAGAAGTAAGCTCTGAGCACGGCTGGGGGTGCCGCCAAACCGAGGGAATGTGCTCTGTGTTCTCTCATTGTCGTAGGCCCAGGCCAAAGCCAGGAGCACAGGCAGAGCGGGTGCTGTGGCCTGCCCTGGGGTTCCCACCAGAGCGGTTCCCACCAGAGCAGCGAGGCAGCAAGGGGAGGCAGCAGCTCACCCGTGGTGGCCTCAGCAGAGACGGGGCCCAACCGCTTCTTGCCCGCCTGCCCGTAGAGCAGGAACTTGTATTTCCTGTTGGGCTCCAGGCCAGGCACCGTGACCTCGCGCTGGTCTGCAGCCACGGGCACCACCTGCTGCTGCCCGGCCCCTGTCCTTGTACTGCACCACGAAGGAGTCGAACTCGCCCTGGGGGACTGTCCACGAGAGGTCCACGGAGTCGGGGGTCACGTGGGTGACTGTCAGCGCCCCCAGCAGGGGGTGAAGATTTCCTGTCTGGGACTGGAAAAGAGACATAGAGAGAGAAACTGATGAGGGAGGCAGGCTGAGGAGAGACTGATGAGGGAGGCAGGCTGAGGAGAGGCTGATGAGGGAGGCAGGCTGAGGAGAGGCTGATGAGGGAGGAGACTAAGGAGAGGCTGATGAGGGAGGCAGGCTGAGGAGAGGCAGGCTGAGGAGAGGCTGATGAGGGGAGGCAGGCTGAGGAGAGGTTGATGAGGGAGGAGACTAAGGAGGAGGCTGATGAGGGGAGGCAGGCTGAGGAGAGGCTGATGAGGGAGGCAGGCTGAGGAGAGGCTGATGAGGGAGGCAGGCTGAGGAGAGGCTGATGAGGGAGGCAGGCTGAGGAGAGGCTGATGAGGGAGGCAGGCTGAGGAGAGGCTGATGAGGGAGGCAGGCTGAGGAGAGACTGATGAGGGAGGCAGGCTGAGGAGAGGCTGATGAGGGAGGCAGGCTGAGGGAGAGGCTGATGAGGGAGGCAGGCTGAGGAGAGGCTGATGAGGGAGGCAGGCTGAGGAGAGGCTGATGAGGGAGGCAGGCTGAGGAGAGGCTGATGAGGGAGGCAGGCTGAGGAGAGACTGATGAGGGAGGAGACTAAGGAGAGGGCTGATGGGGGAGGCAGGCTGAGGAGAGGCTGATGAGGGAGGCAGGCTGAGGAGAGGCTGATGAGGGAGGCAGGCTGAGGAGAGACTGATGAGGGAGGCAGCAGGGGCAGGGACCAGGAAGAGGGAGGCAAGAGAGCTGGGGTGACAGAGGAGGCCAGGAAGAAAGTGAGTCCTTGGATATGGAGTGGGGAACCGGAAGGCAATGGGGCTGAGGGAGGCTTCCACTGAACCCAGCAGCTGGGTCCAGAGTGAGGAACACAGAAGCAGGAGACCCCAACTGTCTCTCAGGGGTCACAGGGCCGTTGGGGGGTCCCCGGGCCCCTGTGGCCGCCAGCCCTCACTCACAGGTCTTTGCCTCTGCAGACACCGGGCCATGCTTTCTCTCATCCTGGAGCCCAAAGAGAAGGAACTTGTACTTGCGGGCAGGGTCCAGGCCAGAGATAGTGAGTTCACGGAGGTCCCCATGCACGGGAACCATCTGCGGCTGCCCCTGGGCATCCCTGTACTGCACCAGGAAGGAGTCGAAGGGGCCCTGGGCCACCGCCCATGAGAGATGCACCTTGTCCGAGGCCACAGCCGCCACTGCCAGCTCACCCAGGCGCGGGGCCGCGGGGGGGCTCTGTGGGTACGGGTGCTGGAACAGAGCAGAGGTGGTCAAGGCTCAATCAGGAACCCGCTCCGGAGGAAATCGTCTTTCCCTGGGAGAAGCGGACTGCACCCCACATAGATTTTTGTTGTGTTTTGGGGCCACTCCCTGTGGTGTTCAGGTTCGGGACTTACTGCTGTCTCTGGGCTTAGAGATCACTGCTGGGTGTTGATCTCAGGACAGCCCCATGTACAGCAAATGCCCTAGCCACTGTACTTCCTCTATGGGCTGGTGTCTCCCCACTGTATAGGCAGGTCACAGAGAACCCCTCAATCCCTACACAACACAGGCAGTAAGTGCCATAATTATCCACCCACCCGCGGCCTGTGCACAAAGAGATCAGGAAACATTTTGCTGTTTTGGAAGGGGGTCACACAGCTCTCCACTCAGGAGTCCATCCTGGCGGGATCAGGGAACCACACGCGATGCCGGGGATAGAACCCTTGGCTGTGTGAAGGCAAGCTCCCTCCCCCACTGTACAATTGCTCTGGCCCAGGAAGTGTTTCTAAAACCAAGCAGGGACCTAGGGGCTTGCACACAGGTCTGGGGCACAAATTTTCAGGGGGCACCAGACTCCATCTCTGACACCACGTTGGGGCAGTTCCTGAGCTCCAACAGGAGTGGCCCCCAAAACAAAAGTAATCGATGAGCAGTGTGTTCGAACAGAAGTCATAGCTAGGAACCTGGGCTGCTGTGCACTGGGAAGAGCTGGGTGGACCCGGGGACACTGAGGTGAGTCAGACTGAGAAGGAGTGACCACGAGAGGGAGCGGCACAGACCTCCCGTGTCTGTCCTCACACCCAGCCAGGACCATCCACTAGGAACCAGCAATGTTCCTGTGCTGTTCCAAAAGCACAGGAACATTGTGAGGGAGCATCAATACCTGGGACCCCAGGAGCAGAGAAAACACGGGGGACAGGGCTCACTCCACCGGTGACGCCCACGGTGGACACGGGCCCACTCGCCGCCCTCGTGCAGCCCATACAGGTTCATCTTATACTTGCGCCCGGCTCCAGGCCTGGCACCGTCACCTCACGCTCCTCGCCCCAACACGCACCAGCTGGGGCCGCCCGTCCCTGTCCTTGTACTGGACAGTGAAGGTGTCAAAGCGGCCCTGGGGGGACAGTCCAGGAGAGGCTCAGCGAGTCAGGGACGAGCCTGTCACTGTCAGCTCCCCAGGACGGGCTCCCTTAGGGGCTCCGAGCTGGCTTCTGTGGGGCTGAGGGTGCTTTCCGGCTCTGTGGGGGCTCTTCCTCTGAAACTGAGAAGGACACGGCACATGGGGACCTGACAGCGCCCAGAGGCCCTTCCCTGTGTCCTCGGGGTCCCCAGAGGGGTCCTGCACCCACTCAGCCACCCCCAGGACAGGGGGCTCCTCCCTCTGGGCCCAGCCTGGGGTCTCCCTGCCCACTCACCTGTGGCCCCAATGGCAGAGACGGGGCCCCCGCGCTGGCCGCTGTGGAAGCCGAACAGGTTCATCTTGTACTTGTGGTCTGGCTCCAGGCCCGAGATGGTGACCCCTTGCTGGTGGCCCGGCACCCTCAGCGCCTTGGGCTGCCCGTCCCCGTTCTTGTACTGGACCAGGAAGTGGTCAAAGCGGCCCTCGGGGACGGTCCAGGAGAGGCTCAGGGACTCGGGGTGGCGTCGGTGACCGTCAGCTCCCCGAGGCGAGGCTTGCTGGGAGGCTGGGGGGGTCGTGGTGGGTGGGACTGTGGTGGTTTTAATTTCATGGTCTGGAGCTGGACAGAGACATACGAGGAGGCCTCCTTAGTCCTGTGGTCAGCGGGGCCCATGGAAGAAACAGTGAAATAATGAGGAGCAGGAGGTTCTGTCCCGGTGGCTCGGGAGCAACTCGTCTCTTCCCTGTGTCCATGTCGGCCTCCCCTTACTCTGGTGCACCGCTGCCTTCTCTAGCCACGTGCCAGCATGGCCCTGACCTCTGCTCTCCCAGCACCCGCCTCTCTCTGAGACGGGGACACAGGGCCTCCTTCCGCAGGGCACTCATGGGCCTCTCACTCCCCATGAACTCATGACTAAGCCCAGACACCCCTTCCCAGAGTCTTCCTGGGCCGGTCCCGCCCCAGCTGCCGTCTCTCAGCGTCCAACTCTCCTGAATTCCGTCTGCACCTCCGCTCGATGCTGCCCCATGCTCCATCCCTCCCTGCCTCCTGCCTCCTCCCCATCATCCTCCCAGGGGCCTGACCAAGCCTTTGGGAAGACTCGTCAGATGAACTGACCAGTTTATCTCCCCACACCCTCCCTACACTGCAGCCTCTGTCCCTAGGTGGCCAGCTGCCCTGCTTCCTTGACTCCTGTCTGTTACCGCCCCTCGGGAAAGCATTTCATTAAAAAGTCACCCCGTGCCCTGATATTCTCGGCCCACTAGCAGGGACACTGATCTGTCACTAGTTCTCAGCTGGCCTGTGCACCCTTGAGCTGGCTTGCTCAGGGCCTCGGTTGATCCAGTGGAGTCTAAAAGTCTAATAACGCCCAAACAAGAGGCTCAGGGTCCGGAGGTGGCACATTCTGAGCCCCTCTGGAGTCCTTCACAGCCTCCAGATGACGGAGCTGTACAGAAGCAGACAAGCAACACACAAGCGCAGACGCTTCGCTCCAGGGCTACTCAAAGCAAGGTCCCCTGCAGCACCCGGGGGTCTTGTTAGAAAAGACCCCTGGCTGCAGCCCAAATCTGCTGACTCTCAACTAGAACCTTCAGCCCACTGCCAGCCCACCTGACTGGCCACCAGGAATAAATTGTTTTCATGTGAACACAGTAGTCAAGGAAATGTCTTCTAGGGCTCATGTCCCGCCCTCACTCACCGGTGACGCCCACGGTGGACGCGGGGCCCACTTCGCCGCCCCTCGTGCAGCCCATACAGGTTCATCTTGTACTTGCGCCCGGCTCCAGGCCCGGCACCGTCACCTCACGCTCCTCGCCCCAACACGCACCAGCTGGGGCCGCCCGTCCCTGTCCTTGTACTGGACAGTGAAGGTGTCAAAGCGGCCCTGGGGGACGGTCCAGGAGAGGCTCAGCGAGTCAGGGGACGAGCCTGTCACTGTCAGCTCCCCCAGGACGGGCTCCTCAGGGGTCTCTGGGGACTCCGTGCTGGCTTCTGTGGGGGGTCTCCTGAGAGTCTGAGAGAAGAGATTGGGGGATGCAGTCAGAGAAGGCAACTTCTCGTCCGTGTGATGTCAGCAAGGGCAGCAAAGCACAGAGCGATGGATGCCTCCCACTGGGGTTAAAGTTCTGGGTTTGTACAGGACTGAGACCCACTGGCTCAGGCACACAGCAGCAGGCGAGCTGACTAACCTTCACAGGTGTTTGGACTTGTGTGCCTAGAGCCTACATAACGCTCTTTTCTCTGACCCAATATTCACATTTCTGGGCAGCAATCCTAAGAAAATTATTAAACATTATTAAAAAGTCCTAACCGCGGGAGGACTGGGGACAGTGCCACATGCTAGAGACCGGCAGGAGGAGACAGCGCCTGTGCTGGCCTTCAGCATGATGCGCCCAGAAACGACTGGCGTGATAATCGATGCAGATGGTGAACCGCAGGATATTGCTACAGTCTGACTTGCCGACAAAAAAAAGAAGAGCCAAGAATTTTGCAAAAACTCGGGGTCAGAGTGGTAGCACAGCGGGTAGGGGCATTTGCCTTGCATGCAGCTGACCCAGGTTCGATCCCCGGCATCCCATATGGTCCCCTGAGCACCGCCAGGAGTAATTCCTGAATGCAGAGCCAGGAGTAACCCCTGAGCATTGCTGGGTGTAAAACCCCCCCACCAAAAAAAAAAAAAAAGCAAAAACAAAAAAAAGAATTTTTGCAAAAAATTTTGCAGTTTTAAAATATACTCTGTGGGAAACATGCACAGGGGAATGTGCACAGGGTGCTGGAACACTGTATGACTGAGACCCACTCACGAACAGCTTTGTAATGGTCTATCTCACAGCAATACAACGAAATAAAAAGTAAGATAAAATATATCCTGTGGGGCTGGCGTGATAGTACAGCAGGTAGAATGTTTGCCTTGCACACGGCAGACCCAGGTTCAACTCTGGCATCCCATGTGGTCCCCAGGGGAACCGCCAGGAGTAATTCCTGAGTGTAGAGCCAAGAGTCACCAACCTTAGCAATGCTGGGTGTGGCCTCAAAACCAAAAAAATACAAATAAAATAGTCTTTGTGTGAAAAGTGGAAGGGGGAGCGTGTGCCCGCCCCGGGGCTGTTCAGCGCAGTCAGGGATCAGGGCACGTGTGCCAGACATGCTCCCTCCCCTTCACACTTTGCATCATGCTACAGTCTTTTCACTAGATTAGCTCCTGAACTAAAAAATTAACTCTGGTAGGGGTGTGATGTGGAGACACGTCACACCCTTGCACTGGTGTGACACTCCCTGCTTCGGGAGGAGGGAGGAGACTCGCTCACCATCAGTGTGACCTGTGCTCCTGCCCAGCTTCTCGTGTCCCCTCTCCCCTCTGCCATGCTTTCAAATGTACCTTGACAAACAAGGCCCTTCCCTGAGAGCCGCAGGGCTTGGGAAAAGGGGGCTCACCTGCTCTGAGTGTCTGTGGAAAGGAGGTTGGATACAAAGCAAATCTGCTCTTGGTGTCATGGAGGCACCGGGGGTGCCCTCAGAGGGACCGGACCCTCCTCACAGAGCAGGTCCAGTGAACCCACTCCCAAACAAGAGGGTGCCGATGACGTCACTCAGAAAAGCAGATATTATTTTGCTTCTGAAATTGAACTCACCTTGTGATGTCCCCTCTAATACAGGCAATAGAAACACTACTGTTTTCATAACTAGACCTGAAGTAAATTACAAGCAAGATAGGGGATGAGGGAAGGCAAAGAGTGCAAGAGAAGATGCTACCAGTTAACTTATTGGGGCTGGGGATCAGTGCAGTAAGTAGGGTGGTTGGTGCGCATGTGCTTGACTTAGGCTCGATCCTTGGCACCCTATATGATACCCCGAGCCCACCAGGTGTGATCCCTGAGAACAAAGCCCTGAGCACTTCCAGCTGTGGCCCAAAATTAATTAAAAAATGTACTATTGACAAGATAAACATCCACTCATGATTAGAAAACAAAACTCTTCACCTAAATAGGGATATAAGGAACGACTTCAAGATAGTAAAGGACAGGGCCAGAGTGATAGCACAGCGGGTAGGGCATTTGCCTTGCATGCGGCCAACCCGGGTTTGATCCCTGGCATCCCACATGGACTCCAAGCACTGTCAGGAGTAATTTCTGAGTGCAGAGCCAGGAGTAACCCCCTGAGCGTTGCTGATGTGACTCAAAAAGAAAAAAAAAAGATAGTAAAGGACAGGAGCTGGAGCGATAGCACAGCCTTGCATGTGGCCAACCCGATTCTATCCCCGGCATCCCATATGGTTCCTCCAGCACTGCCAGGAGTAATTCCTAAGTGCAAAGCCAGGAGTAACCCCTGACCATCGCCAGGTGTAACAACCCCAAAAAAAAAAAAGCAAAAAGATGGCGGGCCGGAGTGATAGCCCAGCGGGTAGGGCATTTGCCTTGCACGCGGCTGACCCATGCCAGCCCGGGTTCGATCCCCGGCATCCCATATGGTCCCCCGAGCACCGCCAGGAGTAATTCCTGAGTGCAGAGCCAGGAGAAACCCCTGAGCATTGCCGGGTGTGACCCAAAAAGCAAAAAAAAGGAAAAAAGAAAGACAGCAAAGGATATACACAACAGAAACAGCCAATATCATACTCGGAGGGGAAAACTTTCCTCTGAGATTAGGCACAAGGCAGAATGTGGACTTTTTTCCACTCTTATTCAATATCATTGTGGAATCTGTATAGAAATTGGTCGAAGAACTGGGACAGAAGTCAAACCATCACTATTTGCAAAGGACATGATAATATACATAGAAGACACTAAGACTTCACTAGAGCACACTTAAGTACAATAAGTCAATGCAGGAAAGTAGCAGGCTACAAATTAGCACACAAAAATTGGTTGCTTTTCTATATGCAAATAGAAAACTATAAGGAAAGAAATTAAAAAAAAAGACAACCCCTTTAAAATTTAGGGGTTGACTCCTGGGAATATACTCTGGGAAGCCAAAAATACACAGCAGAAACACCATCCCTACTTTTATGTTCATAGCAGCATTATTCACAATAGCCAGAATCTGGAAGCAACTAGAGTGCCCGAAAATCGACTGAATAAAGAAGCTTTGGTACATCTACACAATGGAATACTATGCAGCTATTAGGAAAAATGAAGTTATAAAATTTGCCTATAAATGGATGGACATGGAGAAGATTATGTTGAGCGAAATTAGCCAGAAGGAGAGAGAGACAGATACAGAATGACTGCACTTATTTGCATGACATAAATATATATGTACATATTATGATACCAATATCCAAAGTCAAGTGAAACATGTATCAGGAGGTCTTGTCAAAGGTGGAAATTATCACAAACGTGTGGGAGTCAGAGGCTAGGTAAGACAGAAAAATGGAACAGTGTGCTAACAATTGTCGAGGGTACTAATACCAACCTAGAACTGAGCATTAAATAGAGGCAAAAAAGACACACATGACAACCCTTTAATGTATGTTCTGTAATCCATAGTCTGGAAGGAAAGGAAAAGAGAAAGAAAGAGAAAGAGAAAGAAATAAAGAACCTGCCATGGAGGTGGGCTGGGGGAGGAGGGGGGGAACCAGGAGTTGGTGGTGGGAGATGGGCACTGGTGGAGGGATGGGTGCTGGAATACTGTATGTCCAAAACCCAAATATGAACCTTTCAATTGTATATCTTTGTAATTGTGTATCTCACAGTGGTATAATAAAATACTTAAAAAAATAAAATTTAGGGATTGTTTCTAAATGTTTCTTAGGGGTTGTTTCTGTTTCTAAGTACCTTAGAAACAGCAGAGGATCAAAGATACATATACATATGTATATATATCATATGTATATATGATATATACATATGTATATATATATATATCAAAACTGTAAATCTCTATAAAAATAGAAGAGGACAAAGAAAACATAAAAGCACCATTTGTTCATAGACTGGGGCAGGATAATACAGACCAGAAGAATCAACATTGTCAAAACGACCATCTCAGGGCCAGAGGACAGTACAGCAGGTGAGGTATTTGCCATGTATGTGGCCAACCCTGGTTCAATCCTCAATATGCCATACGATCCCTTGAGTGCTGCCAGGAGTGATCCCTAAGTATCACTGTATGCAAATAGTAAACTAGAAAGAATACAGAGATGGTCATTTTGACAATACACCACTATGTATAGCCCCAAACAAACACCAAAATGACCATTACACACAAAGCGGCATACGGACTCAACACAATTCCCACAAAGTT
The DNA here is from genome assembly GCA_021461705.1 of Cryptotis parvus. Taxonomy (NCBI): domain Eukaryota; kingdom Metazoa; phylum Chordata; class Mammalia; order Eulipotyphla; family Soricidae; genus Cryptotis; species Cryptotis parvus. The sequence continues at coordinate 99,716 of JAJIBD010005074.1, read as the reverse complement.
TCTACTGAAATTCTTTAAGGACTTAAAACAAATGTTACTAGAATTTGTATAGAATCATAAAACTCCCAGAAGAACCAAGGCCATCTTGAGGAAAAAGAAGATAGAAAGGGGACCAGGAAACTTGCCTTCCATGGGAGGGACTGCATTCCCTGACTTTAGATTACACTCTAAAGCTAGAGTAATAGAAACTGTGAGGTGCTCTGTGCAGATTCCAGGATCAATAGAATGCAATGCAGAGCCCAGAGATCTCACGGATAACTAGTATATGACATGAATGATTAGTATATGACATATATTAATTATATATGTCATATGTATGTGACACATACATATGACATATAGTATATATCCTCACATGATAATTAGTATACGACAAGTTGATTGCATGAAACAGAGCAATGAAAGCACCTCAGAAAAATGGTGGTGGCACAACAGCCCAGTGAAAAGGTCAGGACTTTATCAATTCCACCCCGTGCACATGTTGTCATAAGGAACATAATTAGTGCCTGCTAAGGAGACAGGCACGGAGATGGGTGGGGTGGAAAGTGAGGGTCTTTGGTGGTGGTAAGGCCACATTGGTGGTGGGACTGGTGTTGGAATATTGAATATTTGAAACAACTGTATTGTGAACAACTTTGTAAATCACGGTGTTTAAATAAAGTTTAGATAGACAGAGAGATAGATAGATAGATAGACAGACAGACAGACAGATAGATAGACAGACAGACAGACAAAATAGTTCTAGGAAAGAAGGGCAGAAGGAAGGATGGAAGGAGAGAAGGGAGGAAGGGAGGAAGGAAGGGAGGAAGAAAGGAGGGAGGAAGGAAGGGAGGAAGGAAGAAAGGAGGGAGGAAGGAAGGAAAGAAGGGAGGAAGGAGTGGAAGAAGGAAGGGAGGAAGGAAGGAAAGAAGGGAGGGAGGAAGGGAAGAAGGAAGGAAAGAAGGGGGAAGGAAGGAGGAAGTAAGGAAAGAAGGGAGGAAAGGAGGGAGGGAGGAAGGGAGGAAGGAAGGGAGGAAGTAAGAAAAGAAGGGAGGAAGGGAGGGGGAGGAGGAGGGAGGAAGGAAGAAGGGAGGAAGGAGGAGGGAGGGAGGAAGGAAGGAAAAGAAGGAAGGAAGGGAGGAAGGAAGGAAGGGAGGAAGGAAGGGAGGGAGGAGGGAGGAAGGAAGGGAGGAAGAGGAGGGAGGAAGGGAGGGAGGGAGGGAGGAAGGAAGGAAAGAAGGAAGGAAGGGAGGAAGGAAGGAGGAAGGAAGGGAGGAAGGAGGGGGAGGGAGGAGAGGAAGGAAGGAAGGAAGGAAAGGAAGGAAAGAAGGAAGGAAAGAAGGAAGGAAGGAAGGGAGGAAAGAAGAGAGGAAAGAAGAGAGGAAGGGAGGAAGGAGGAAGGAAGGAAAGGAAGAAAAGAAGGAGAAGAAAGAAGAGAGGAAGGAAGGGAGGAAGGAAGGAAAGAAGAGAGGAAGGAAGGGAGGAAGGAGGAAGGAAGGAAGGAAAGTAGGAAGGGAGGGAGGAAGGAAGGGAGGAAGGGAGGAAGGAAAGAAGGAAGGAAGGGAGGAAAGGAAGGAAGGGAGGAGGGAGGAAGGAAAGAAGGAAGGAAAGAAGGAGGAAGGAAGGAAGGGAGGAAAGGAGGAAGGAAGGAGGGAGGAAGGAAGGAAAGAAGAGAGAAAGGAAGGAAGGGAGGAAGGGAGGAAGGAAGGAAGGGAGGAAGGGAGGAAGGAGGAAGGAAGGAAGGAAAGAAGGGAGGAAGGAAGGGAGGAAGGGAGGAAGGAAGGAAGGAAGGAGGAGGGAAGAAGGAAGGGAGGAAGGGAGGAAAGAAGGAAGAAAGGAAAGAAGGGAGGAAGGAGGAAGGAAGAAAGAAGGAGGAAGGGAAGAAGGAAGGAAAGAAGGGAGGAAGGAAGGGAGGGAGGGAGGAGAAGAAGGAAGGAAGGAAGGAATGGAGGAAGGGAGGAAGGAAGGAAGGAAAGAAGGGAGGAAGGAAGGAAGGAAGGAAGGAAGGGGAGGGAGGGAAGAAGGAAGGGAGGAAGGGAGGAAAGAAGGAAGAAAGGAAAGAAGGGAGGGAAGGGAGGAAGGAAGGAAAGAAGGGAGGAAGGGAGGAAGGAAGGAAAGAAGGGAGGAAGGAAGGGAGGAGGAAGAAGAAGGAAGGAAGGAAGGAAGGAAGGAAGGGAAGGAAGGGAGGGAGGGAGGGAGGGAGGGAGGGAGGAAGGAAGACCTCATGTTTAGACAGAATCCTCAAACACATTGCAGAAAACATGGCAGAACTCTCCAGGAAATGGCGTAAGAATTTTCTACTATGATTTGACTTCACTGGCAAAGCAAAGCAAAAAAATGAATAAATGGACATCGAACAAAAAAGAAACACGATGAAAAAGACATCTCATTGAATGGAAGAAAATATTTTCACATCACATGCCAAAAAGGATGTAAATCACTTATAAAATTCAACTACATAAAAGTCAATAACCCCATCAAAAATGGCAAGAGGAGATGAACAGACACTTCCCTGAAGAAGTCATACAAATACTAAGCAAGTGAAAAATGTACATTATCACTTATCAGGGAAATGCAAGTCAAAAAGGAAAACAAGGTATCATCTCACACTAATGAGAATGGCACAGTGAAAACGACGGCAAGCGCTCGGTGCTGTCAAGAATGGGGTAACAAAGAAACCTTCATTCACTGTTGGTGGGATGTCTCCCGATTTAGTTTGCATAGAAAAAAAGAACGGAGATTTTGACAAAATGTAAGACTAGAACTTCCACATGCATAAAGAATTCCAATAGCACAAAAACATTAGCTTCAAAAGCTATATGCACATTTATGTTCATTACAGTACTGAAAACAAGAGCCATATAGGGGATCAACCCAAATGATCAATGATGGATGAGAGAATAACAAATACCGTGTGTGTGTGTGTGTGTGTGTGTGTGTGTGTGTGTGATGATAGGCAGTTATAACATATAACAAAAATTGGTATCTGCAACTTGGATTTTACTGCAACTTGGCTGAACCTGGGCAGATTAATCAGATTAAGCAAAAGAAGCAGAGGGAGAAGAACAGAGACTGAATGTTTCCCTCCTCTGCGGCACGCAGAGAGACAAGGCCCAGGAATAGGCGGTGTTGAATGACCACAAACCCTTGGCTTTGATGATCAACTGCTATTACCAAGCAGTGCGGGGGCGGGGAGAGGGAGAGTAGAGCTAGAAGTGACACAAGCACAGTGCGAGCACCTGGGAGGGCAACAGTGCAGGGACTCTGGCAAGCCCATGGACATAGGGGCGAGCAGCAGCACAGTGGGGAGGGCCGCCTTGCATGCAGCCCACCCGGGTTTGCTCCCCAGCATCCCATGTGGTCAAAAGCAAAAAACAAACAACAAAAGCCCATAGACATACTGTAACCATATACAAAATTACAAAAACAAAACACCCAGTTTTAATTAGAAAAAAGTTTTAAACAATTAAGTTCTTTGTTCACTAATTATATAATAAATTATTGCCATAAAGAAATTTGGACAGCATAGTACAGAATTAAACAAACAGAAAAATGTGCTGGAACACATTTTTTGCCCCACAAACGCATCCCTGGGGCTTTCTTCCTTCCAGTTTTCTTACCAAGTATGTTATTTTCAAGTGGTTGTGATTAGCGCCCCTGCAAAAAATTTGGGTTTCTTTTTCTGTGTAATTTTTTTTTTTTTTTTTGCTTTTTTGGGTCACACCCGGCAATGCTCAGGGGTTACTCCTGGCTCTGCACTCAGGAATTACTCCTGGCGGTGCTCAGGGGACCATATGGGATGCCGGGATCGAACCCGAGCTGGCTCAGGCCGGCCGCGTGTAAGGCAAACGCCCAACCCGCTGGGCTATCGCTCCGGCCCCAATTTTTTTAAAAAATTTTTATTAAATAACTGATTTACAATGCTATTGGAAGTTGAGTTTTAGGCATATAATATTTCAATGTAATATTATAAAGTGTCTTGTGTTGAACTGTTTCCTGATGACTTAATAAGATGATCATCTGATGGATGTTGCTAATTGCTTCATCATTTAAGAGTGCATATAAGTTGGCATATTTGTTAAAAAAATTGTTATAACTAAGAATGTTGTGGTTAAGATAGAAGGAAAAGAAAGTTCTGGTAAACTTAGACTTGACCTTCACCCAGCCCATTTCTCCCTTGAGGTGGCCAGTGACTGAGCCACAGAAGAGAGACGGGTTTGTATGCTGAGACCGCAGCTGGTAATGACCAAACCATAACAATCCAGTCCAGGCCATGGCGGGAAGGAGACCAAAGCCTGGACCTCAGGGGACGGCTAAAAGAAGAGCCCACCAAGATACCCATGAGTCACAGGGAGCTGCCTCAGAGCCCGATACTCCCCTCACTCACCGGTGGCGCCCACGGTGGACGCGGGGGCCCACTCGCCGCCCCTCGTGCAGCCCATACAGGTTCATCTTGTACTTGCGCCCGGCTCCAGGCCCGGCACCGTCACCTCACGCTCCTCGCCCCCAACACGCAGCAGCTGGGGCCGCCCGTCCCTGTCCTTGTACTGGACAGTGAAGGTGTCAAAGCGGCCCTGGGGGACGGTCCAGGAGAGGCTCAGCGAGTCAGGGACGAGCCTGTCACTGTCAGCTCCCCCAGGACGGGCTCCTCAGGGGGCTCCCGAGCTGGCTTCTGTGGGGCTGAGGGTGCTTTCCGGCTCTGTGGGGGCTCTTCCTCTGAAACTGAGAAGGACACGGCACATGGGGACCCGACAGCGCCCAGAGGCACTTCCCTGTGTCCTCGGGGTCCCCAGAGGGGGTCCTGCACCCACTCAGCCACCCCCAGGGACAGGGGGCTCCTCCCTCTGGGCCCAGCCTGGGGTCTCCCTGCCCACTCACCTGTGGCCCCAATGGCAGAGACGGGGCCCACCCGCTGGCCACTGTGGAAGCCGAACAGGTTCACCTTGTACTTGTGGTCTGGCTCCAGGCCCGAGATGGTGACCCCTTGCTGGTGGCCCGGCACCCTCAGCGCCTTGGGCTGCTCCGTCCCGTTCTTGTACTGGACCAGGAAGTGGTCAAAGCGGCCCTCGGGGGACGGTCCAGGAGAGGCTCAGGGACTCGGGGTGGCGTCGGTGACCGTCAGCTCCCGAGGCGAGGCTTCAAGGAGTCAGTGTCCTCTACGGAGCCTGCAAGAGACAGGAGCAGAATCGCCCGTTGCTGGGAGGAACCTGGGACCCCAGCTCCTCAAAGCCACCCTGAGGGGCCAGCTCGGGACTTAAGTTAGAGCCAGCTCTGACTATGGTCGCTGAATCCTGGTCAACACCGTAGTTCACCAGACTCCTCTGCCTCGGGACCCTGCACTGGCCACCCTCCTCGTGTCTCCCCAGGAGTCTGCGCGGTATGTCCATGCTTCAAGCCCGCCTTCAAATGCCACCTTCTCTTGAGGCCCCTTCCTCAGCAACCTATTTCAATCACATTTGCAGCAACACTATCCTGCAAAAACAACCAGAATTCTGTAGTACATATGGCTATATGGATGCATTGACATACGATGATTGTAATGAAGGATTCATACTTTATTGTTTATATCGTTTGGTTCTGGAGGCCACACCTGGCTCTGACCAGGAGCTACACCCAACTTGATGCTCGGGCATGGCTCCTGGTAATGCTCAGGGGACCATGTAATTGAGGCTGAAAACTTTTTTTTCCTTTTTGGGTTACACCTGTCAATGCTTAGGAGTTGCTCCTGACTCTGTATTCAGGAATTACTCCTGGCCGTGCTCAAGGGACCACATGGGATGCCGAGGATTGAACCCAGGTCGCCTGCATGCAGGGCAAATGCCCTCCCCAGTGTGCTGTCGCTCTGGCCCTGAGCTGGAAACTCGCCTGCAAAACCTGTTCTTTGGCTCTTTGAGATCTCTCTGGCCGGGAGGATTGTCTATTTTTAAAGCCACTGTGATTGTTTCAAAATAGTCGTTTTCCTTTGGAAGTGGGTATCCCAAGCAATTAGAGGTGCTCCTAGCAACACTCAGTCAATAGGCTGGAAGCTTCCGCGACAGGATGTGCCAGGCAGTGCTGCTCAGCAGTGCTGGGGCCACCAAGACATTTTGGTACTCAGAGCCCGACAAGGTAACACCCAGAGTGTGTGTGTGTGTTAGTGTGTGTTCGTGCTTGTGTGTGTACATGTGAGTTTGTGTATGAATATGTGAGTGCATGCATGAGTGTGAATATGTATATGAGTATGTGTGAGTTGGAGTGTGTGTGAGTACATGTGTGTAAGTATGCGTATGTGTGAGTGGGTCTATGAGTGTGTGAGTGTGAGAGGGGTGTGAGTGTGTGTGGAGTAGCAGCTCAGGGATTGAACTTCGGAGCACTGCACATGCCTTCTCCGGCCTAAAGCACTATCTGCCAGGACGTGCCAGGGCAGAGTGTAACCCTGCAGCTGCGTTTAGACACATAACGGGATACAACACCACAACACCACTACACTACAGATGATCAGTAACGTGGTAGGTGAAGGGGCCAGGCACAAAGGAACCCATTCCCCTGGGACCTCGTGTCAGTGGTGGCCCAGGAAGGCAGAGACGGGGACACCAGGTGGCCTGGGCCGGCATGGGAACGGCTCTGGCATGAAGTTGGGACAATGAGAAAATTCTAAGCCGAGATCGTGGTGATGGTTGCACAACTCTGTAAATATACTAAAAGCTGGTTAGTTGTATACAGCAGATGGATTTTATGGTAAAATCATAAATGTGTAAATAATGTCTCAAGAGAACTTTGGCTTTCGTTTGTTGTTTGAGGCCACACCTGGTGGTACTTAGAGGCTACTCTAGTTTTGGTGCTCAGAGGTCGCTCCTCCATAGAGCTTGGGGAAGCATGTGGGGCTGGGGCTGAACTCAGGCTTCTGGCATGCAAAGATGCATTCAGCCAGCTGAGCTAACCTGCAGCCCCGCTAAAACTTAATACAGAATATTCTCTCTCTCTCTCTCTCTCTCTCTCTCTCTCTCTCTCTCTCTCTCCCCCATCTCTCTGTCTTTTTGCTTTTTTGGGTCACATCTGGCAATGCTCAGGGGTTACTCCTGGCTCTGTACTAAGGAATTATTCCTGGTGGTGTTCAGGGACCTTATGGGGTGCTGGGGATCAAGCCCAGGTAGGCCGTGTGCAAGGCAAACGCCCTCCCCACTGTACTATTGCTCCAGCCCAAATAAAGAAAATATTCTCCACCAAACTTTATGATGTGCCTTTCAAGGTGGCAGGGAGGGTGGGTGGGTGGGTGGGAGATGGAGCATGGGAACACGGCTGTGGGAAGTTGGCACAGGTGGTGGGATTTATGTTGAAATATTTAGGCCTAAAATTCAACTATCAATAGCTTTATAAATCACAGTTCTCTTCTGTTTTTGTCTTGGGACCAGTCCCAGCAGTGCTCAGGAGTTACTCCTGGCTCTGCACTCAGGGGAATCTCCTGGCAGTGCTCAGGGGACCATATGGGATGCCAGGAACAGAACCCAGGTTAGCTGCATGCAAGGCACGCAGACCTACTGTACACTCTCCTTGACCCCCCAAATCATGGTTCTTTAACGTAAAAGTTATTTAGAAAATAAACTATTCTAGTGAGGCAGAGCAGGAGTGAGTGGGGTAGGGATGAGTCAGGCCGAGCAGGAGTCACTCTCTGCTGGAATGGGGGTTGCATGTGAAGAGATTAAACTCTCTTTTGGGGAGTGCGGAGGGGCCACACCTGGTTGCACTCGGGTTATTCGTGGCTCTGTTCTCAGGGAGCACTCGGGCTGCTTGGGGACATATGAGATGGCGGGATCGAACGTGTCGGCTGTGCGGAAGGCAGGCGCTGTTCAGTACCCAACAGATCCAGGCAGTCAGTAAACTGCTCCTGACCAGCTGCGGCTTGGCAGCACAGCGGCGCATGTGTGAGCCCCAGCCCAGGCCCCGCACTCAGCACACGGTTTCCTGTGCTCACACCTGTTACTGTCTTAACATAAATATGTGCTGTGTTGACTGAGTTCATACCTTTGCTGTGTTTCCCCAATCCCAAACAGTTTTCTGTTTTTTGTTTTGTTTTTGGTTTTGATTTTGCTTTTAGGGTCACATCCGGCGGTGTGAGGGATTACTCAAGAATTACTCCTAGCGGTGCTCAGGGGACCATATGGGATGCTGGGGATCTACCGGATCGGCCGCATGCTGTGCTATGGCTCCAAACTCCCAAGAGCTATTTCCAGATTCATAGGCAGAGATCCACGGAAGGGCCAGGACATCACTGCCTGGGCCTCTCGGTCCCCAAGGACCACTGTCAGACAGGCCTGGCTCCCACATCACGGGGCCCTGAAGCGCTAGTAAGGAGCAGGGGGTTAGAGATTGGGGGTGACAAAATCTGAGCAGCCACAGAGGAGTCCCTAGACTCTGTCAGTGAGACATTTCCCAAACCCAAGCCTGGAATCCACTCCCCCTCACTCACCGGTCACACCCACGGTGGGCGGGGCCCACTCGCCGCCCCTCGTGCAGCCCATACAGGTTCATCTTGTACTTGCGCCCGGCTCCAGGCCCGGCACCGTCACCGCACGCTCCTCGCCCCAACACGCACCAGCTGGGGCCGCCCGTCCCTGTCCTTGTACTGGACAGTGAAGGTGTCAAAGCGGCCCTGGGGGACAGTCCAGGAGAGGCTCAGCGAGTCAGGGGACGAGCCTGTCACTGTCAGCTCCCCAGGACGGGCTCCTCAGGGGGCTCGAGGCTGGCTTCTGTGGGGCTGAGGGTGCTTTCCGGCTCTGTTGGGGGCTCTTCCTCTGAAACTGAGAAGGACACGGCACATGGGGACCCGACAGCGCCCAGAGGCCCTTCCCTGTGTCCTCGGGGTCCCCAGAGGGGATCCTGCACCCACTCAGCCACCCCCAGGGACAGGGGGCTCCTCCCTCTGGGCCCAGCCTGGGGTCTCCCTGCCCACTCACCTGTGGCCCCAATGGCAGAGACGGGGCCCACGCGCTGGCCGCTGTGGAAGCCGAACAGGTTCACCTTGTACTTGTGGTCTGGCTCCAGGCCCGAGATGGTGACCCCTTGCTGGTGGCCCGGCACCCTCAGAGCCTTGGGCTGCTCGTCCCCGTTCTTGTACTGGACCAGGAAGTGGTCAAAGCGGCCCTCGGGGACAGTCCAGGAGAGGCTCAGGGACTCGGGGGTGGCGTCGGTGACCGTCAGCTCCCCGAGGCGAGGCTTGCTGGGAGGCTCCGGGATGGCTGAGGGTTGCTCTGGAGCTGAGGGCTCCTCCCGGGGCTGGTCGGGCAGAGGCGGGGGTAAGGGAGGGCCAGTGTGTCCCCAGGCCCGCGATCCCGGGCTCCAGCCGCTCGCCCACCTGTCCGGGCCTCCCACCTGGGCAGGCCCCCACGCGCTTCCGACCCTGGGTTCGAACAGCTGCACCAGGTATCTGTGCTCAGGCTCCAGATGGGGAGCAGGACGTCCCTGCGGTCACCCTCCACATGGACCGTGCGCCGCTGCCCTGCCTGGTCTGTGTACTGGACCTCGAAGGTGTCAAACGGGCCCTCCTCCACGGTCCAGGAGAGGTGCAGGGAGGTGTGGGGTGGCCTCCTCCACGCTCAGCTCCCCAGCCGGGCCTCGGTTGCTGTGGGGCCGTGGGGCAAGGTCTCGCCTCTGTTCTCTCCTGTGGAGTGTCAGAGAGAGGAGCGCCGGGGTCACGTGGGTCCCTGCAGCAAGACCATGGGTTCTGGGTGACAGACCACAGTGCTGGGGTGGTGGGTGACACCCAGCAGTGCTCAGGGCCCTCCTGGCTCCACCAGTGGCGCTGAGGGATCATGTGATACAGGAGTTAAACCTGGGTTTGCAGGTAATGAATCGGGTGATGAACACACAAGACATCAGTAAACTATTCTTTGGGGAGACATCCATGGTGTCACAGGGATTACTCCTGGAGCTGCCTGGGGGACCATATGGGATGCCGGGACCAAAGGCGTCAAATGTGTGTAAAAGAGACACCACTGCCGGAGATCGCTCCATCGCTCCGGCCCCTGTCAGTAAAGCCCGGAGCTGGTGGGCTGTGGCTTGGCAGCACAGTGGCTGTGTGTGCGAGGCTCAGCCCCTGGCTCGAGCATACTGTTTTTTCCCTTGCTCACACCTGTTACTGCTACATCATAATAAGTGTTGAGTGAGTTCATATTTTTGGCACATTTCCCTGATCCCCAACAGTTGTTTCCAGATTCCTGGGCAAAGCAGAGAGATACCAAAGGGCCAGGACATCACTGCCTGGGCCCCTCGGTCCCCAAGGACCACTGTCAGACAGGCCTGGCTCCCACATCACGGGGCCCTGAAGCTCTAGTAAGGAGCAGGGGGTTAGAGATTAGGGGTGAGAGGATCTGAGCAGCCACAGAGGAGTCCCTAGACTCTATCAGTGAGACATTTCCCAAACCCAAGCCTGGGGAGTCCACTCCCCCTCACTCACCGGTCACGCCCACGGTGGACACGGGGCCCACTGCCGCCCCTCGTGCAGCCCATACAGGTTCATCTTGTACTTGCGCCCGGCTCCAGGCCCGGCACCGTCACCGCACGCTCCTCGCCCCCAACACGCAGCAGCTGGGGCCGCCCGTCCCTGTCCTTGTACTGGACAGTGAAGGTGTCAAGCGGCCCTGGGGGACGGTCCAGGAGAGGCTCAGCGAGTCAGGGGGCGAGCCTGTCACTGTCAGCTCCCCAGGACAGGCTCCTCAGGGGGCTCCGAGCTGGCTTCTGTGGGGCTGAGGGTGCTTTCCGGCTCTGTGGGGGGCTCTTCCTCTGAAACTGAGAAGGACACAGCACATGGGGACCCGACAGCGCCCAGAGGCCCTTCCCTGTGTCCTCGGGGTCCCCAGAGGGGTCCTGTACCCACTCAGCCACCCCCAGGGACAGGGGGCTCCTCCCTCTGGGCCCAGCCTGGGGTCTCCCTGCCCACTCACCTGTGGCCCCAATGGCAGAGGCGGGGCCCACGCGCTGGCCGCTGTGGAAGCCGAACAGGTTCACCTTGTACTTGTGGTCTGGCTCCAGGCCCGAGATGGTGACCCCTTGCTGGTGGCCCGGCACCCTCAGCGCCTTGGGCCGCCCGTCCCGTTCTTGTACTGGACCAGGAAGTGGTCAAAGCGGCCCTCGGGGACGGTCCAGGAGAGGCTCAGGGACTCGGGGTGGCGTCGGTGACCGTCAGCTCCCGAGGCGAGGCTTGCTGGGAGGCTCCGGGATGGCTGAGGGTGGTTCTGGTTCTGAGGGCTCCTCCCGGGGGCTGGTCGGGCAGAGGCGGGGTAAGGGAGGGCCAGCGTGTCCCCAGGCCCGCGATCCCCGGGCTCCCGCCGCTCGCCCACCTGTCCGGGCCTCCACCTGGGCAGGCCCCGCGCTTCCGACCCTGGGTTCCGAACAGCTGCACCAGGTATCTGTGCTCAGGCTCCAGATGGGGAGCAGGACGTCCCTGCGGTCACCCTCCACATGGACCGTGCGCCCGCTGCCCTGCCTGGTCTGTGTACTGGACCTCGAAGGTGTCAAACGGGCCCTCCTCCACGGTCCAGGAGAGGTGCAGGGAGTGTGGGGTGGCCTCCTCCACGCTCAGCTCCCCAGCCGGGCCTCGGGTGCTGTGGGGCCGTGGGGCAAGGTCTCGCCTCTGTTCTCTCCTGTGGAGTGTCAGAGAGAGGAGCGGGGGTCACGTGGGTCCCTGCAGCAAGACCACGGGTTCTGGGTGACAGACCACAGTGCTGGGGTGGTGGGTGACACCCAGCAGTGCTCAGGGCCTCCTGGCTCCACCAGTGACGCTGAAGGATCATGTGATATAGGAGTTAAACCTGGGTTTGTAGGTAATGAATCGGGGTGATGAACACGAAAGACATCAGAAAACTATTCTTTGGGGAGACATCCATGGTGTCACAGGGATTACTCCTGGAGCTGCCTGGGGGACCATATGGGATGCCGGGACCAAAGGCGTCAAATGTGTGTAAAGCAGACACCACCGCCGGAGATCGCTCCCCGGCCCCTGTCAGTAAAGCCCGGGCTGGTGGGCTGTGGCTTGCAGCACAGTGGCTGTGTGTGCGAGGCTCAGCCCTGGCTTGGGCACACTGTTCTTTCCCTTGCTCACACCTGTTACTGCTACATCATAATAAGTGTTGAGTGAGTTCATATTTTTTGGCACATTTCCCTGATCCCCAACAGTTGTTTCCAGATTCCTGGGCAAAGCAGAGAGAGACCAAAGGGCCAGGACATCACTGCCTGGGCCCTCGGTCCCCAAGGACCACTGTCAGACAGGCCTGGCTCCCGCATCACGGGGCCCTGAGCGCTAGTAAGGAGCAGGGATTAGAGATGGGGGTGACAAAATCTGAGCAGCCACAGAGGAGTCCCTAGACTCTGTCAGTGAGACATTTCCCAAACCCAAGCCTGGAATCCACTCCCCACTCACCGGTGACGCCCACGGTGGACACGGGGCCCACTCGCCGCCCTCGTGCAGCCCATACAGGTTCATCTTGTACTTGCGCCCGGCTCCAGGCCCGGCACCGTCACCTCACGCTCCTCGCCCCAACACGCACCAGCTGGGGCCGCCCGTCCCTGTCCTTGTACTGGACAGTGAAGGTGTCAAAGCGGCCCTGGGGACGGTCCAGGAGAGGCTCAGCGAGTCAGGGGACGAGCCTGTCACTGTCAGCTCCCCCAGGACGGGCTCCTCAGGGGCTCAGGCTGGCTTCTGTGGGGCTGAGGGTGCTTTCCGGCTCTGTGGGGGCTCTTCCTCTGAAACTGAGAAGGACACGGCACATGGGGGACCCGACAGCGCCCAGAGGCCCTTCCCTGTGTCCTCGGGGTCCCCAGAGGGGGTCCTGCACCCACTCAGCCACCCCCAGGGACAGGGGGCTCCTCCCTCTGGGCCCAGCCTGGGGTCTCCCTGCCCACTCACCTGTGGCCCCAATGGCAGAGACGGGGCCCACGCGCTGGCCGCTGTGGAAGCCGAACAGGTTCACCTTGTACTTGTGGTCTGGCTCCAGGCCCGAGATGGTGACCCCTTGCTGGTGGCCCGGCACCCTCAGCGCCTTGGGCCGCCCGTCCCCGTTCTTGTACTGGACCAGGAAGTGGTCAAAGCGGCCCTCGGGGACAGTCCAGGAGAGGCTCAGGGACTCGGGGGTGGCGTCGGTGACCGTCAGCTCCCCGAGGCGAGGCTTGCTGGGAGGCTCCGGGATGGCTGAGGGTGGTTCTGGTTCTGAGGGCTCCTCCCGGGGCTGGTCGGGCAGAGGCGGGGTAAGGGAGGACCAGCGTGTCCCCAGGCCCGGGATCCCCGGGCTCCCGCGCTCGCCCACCTGTCCGGGCCTCCACCTGGGCAGGCCCCACGCGCTTCCGACCCTGGGTTCCGAACAGCTGCACCAGGTATCTGTGCTCAGGCTCCAGATGGGGGAGCAGGACGTCCCTGCGGTCACCCTCCACATGGACCGTGCGCCGCTGCCCTGCCTGGTCTGTGTACTGGACCTCGAAGGTGTCAAACGGGCCCTCCGCCACGGTCCAGTAGAGGTGCAGGGAGTGTGGGGTGGCCTCCTCCACGCTCAGCTCCCCAGCCGGGCCTCGGGTGCTGTGGGGCCGTGGGGCAAGGTCTCGCCTCTGTTCTCTCCTGTGGAGTGCCAGAGAGAGGAGGCGCGGGGGGTCACGTGGGTCCCTGCAGCAAGACCACGGGTTCTGGGTGACAGACCACAGTGCCGGGGTGGTGGGTGACACCCAGCAGTGCTCAGGGCCCTCCTGGCTCCCCCAGTGACGCTGAGGGATCGGTGGTTTCGGAAATTTAACCTGAGTGGGCAATTGCTAGGCAGGTCCTGACATGAGTCCTATATCTGGCCTAGTGATAATGAGGTGTTTTATTTTTTTTTGCTTTTTGGGGTACATCTAGAAATGCTCAGGGGTTTCTCCCTGGCTCTGCACTCAGGAATTACTCCTGGCGGTGCTCAGGGGACCATATGGGATGCCGGGATCGAACCCAGGCCGGCATGGGCCAGCCGGCGTGCAAGGCAAACGCCCTACCCGTTGGGCCATCGCTCCGGCCCTGTTAAGTTTTAAAACACTTATGCTGAATGCAAGTTACTCATTGCAGGATTGATTCTGTTAAATGCTTAAAAACCGGCAAAATTATAGGCCTGAAGAGACAAAGCTTGTCTTACACACGACTGACCCCACTTCAATCCCTGGCACCTCATATGGTCCTGAGCCTTGCCGAGTGGTCCCTTAGCACAGAGCCAGAGTAACCCCAAAGCACCGTTGTGCAAGGCCCCAAACAATGAATAAAAAAGAGAAAATATAATGATAGGAAAGTATAAAACTGTCAGTGGTGGGAGACTGGAGCAAGGCATTCTGGTCGTGGAGCACTCACTGGTCATCACGGTGGTGGACAGGGGCCCCACACGCTTGCCCTGGTACAGTCCGTAGAGAAGGAGCTTGTAGCGGTGGGCGGGGTCCAGGCTGGGGGACGATCACCTCCCGCAGGTTGCCCCTCCACGGGCACCATCTGTGGCTGCCCGTCCCTGTCCTTGTACTGGACCACAAAGGAGTCGAACTGGCCCTCAGGGACTGTCCACGAGAGGCCCACGGTGTCCGTTGTCACGCTGGTCACCTTCAGCTCCTCCCCCAGGCGTGGTTTCCCGGGAGACGTGACCGTAGCCTCACTCTGGGCCTCTGAGAGAGACACACAGTTGGCTAGAGGCCGGGTAGCATCTAAGGCCAAGTGCCCAGCAGGGCAGGCACAGAGGTCTGAAAGGAGCCTCTGACTGGGGATGGTGGTGCCGAGAGCTGGAGCATGGAGAAGGGCAGGGCCAAAGGACAAACGCGATGGCAGCCATTACTAGTGACCGCCTGCTGCCCTGCCTGGCAGGCTGTGGGACACCTTTCCTGGGGGCTCCATGAGCAGCTGTCAGCCCGAGTGGCCCCGCTGTGGTGCTGCCAGCGCAGACGGGGCCATGGGGCTCGTGGCCGAGGAGGCCATAGAGGGGCACTCTGTAGCAGCAGCCGCTTTCCGGGGCATGATGGTGACTGACCACCCAGGGCCCGTCCAGTCCTTGAACTAAATCACAAAGAGGTCCAAGTGGCTCTCGGGATTGGCCGGATGGCGTACCCCACAGCTCCCCCAGGCTGGAGTCACCTTGGGGCGCTGACAAGACTCTGCTCCTTTTTCCTTCCAGGAGACTCTGCCTGCCTCCCGCTGGGGGTGGGAAACGCAGAACTGACCAAATGAAAAGCATTTCCCTCGGGCGGAGCCGTCGCCCTTCCTCTGCTTGCTGGGGCTCTTCCTACTTGGCTCATGAACAGGGTCTTCTTCCCCAGCTTTGGGCTTCCCTACCCTCCTCCGAGAGCTTACTTCTGCCCACAGGGTGAAGTGGATCCCCTGTGAGTCCCTTCTATTGAGCCTGCCTTGTGCTGGCTGGCCCCTGGGGAGCACCGAGGGTCCATTAGCAGACAGGACAGGTGTGGCACAGAGCTGACCCGAGTAGATGCTGGCTGTAGGGCGCAGAGGGATGAAGTTGGGTGCTCAGATAGGGCAAGGATGCAGTGTCCGCCCAAGAGCCCTCTCGGGGCAGGGAAGGAGCTGGCCTGCTGCCTGTCTGGACAGCCAGGACGCTGACGGCATTGTTATTGCAAGAAGTTTCTGGCAAAAGGGAAGCCCCAGGGGGTAGGGGAGGGCCTGGACTGGACCCCAGGAAAGGGGGTATAGTGTGGCTGGGCCAGATGAGGCCTGTTTGGGCAGCCAGCCCTGGTTCCTCTGACTCCCAGTTTCCAGACTCCCGGATGGGGGTTCAGAAGGGGAAGTGGGTTCTACGGGGGCCAATGTGGGGTGCAAGGAGGCTGAGCTGATGGCCACAGCAGTGGGGGCACAGTTGTGCTCCCTCACCTCCTCTCCCAGCACCCCGTTCCTGTGGCCCCTTTCAGGAGGGGCCTGAGAGGCCTCCCCGCTCACCAGGAGGAGGAACGATTGGCTGGAGGCACCAGGCCCTGGCCCCATGCTCCAGTTCTCATGGCCCTGCGGGTACATCACAGCATTCCACCTGGGATGGGCATGGGTGAAGGGACGTGGCAGAGGGGAGCGGTCAGGTGGGACAGAGGAAAGCAGCCAGGCCCCGTGCAGGCCCTCACCTGTCCTAGCTTCCACAGAGACAGGGCTGCGTCGCCTCCCGTCCTGGATGCCAAAGAGCAGGAACTTGTATTTCCTGTTGGGCTCCAGGCCAGGCACCGTGACCTCGCGCTGGTCTGCAGCCACGGGCACCACCTGCAGCTGCCCGGCCCTGTCCTTGTACTGCACCACGAAGGAGTCGAACTCCGCCCTGGGGACTGTCCACGAGAGGTCCACGGAGTCGGGGGTCACGTGGGCGACTGTCAGTGTTCCAGCAGGGGCTGCTGGGTGGGTTTGGCAGCTGCTGTTGGAGGGAGGGGAGCTGGGGAGACCAAGAGACACAGCTGAGACCTCTCCAGAGCCCCGGGAGGCCAAACCGAGATGAGAAACAGTTACAGCACACACACACACACACACACACGCACACACACACACATGCACATACACACATGCACATACAAGCACACACACATGCACATACACACATGCACATACAAGCACACACACAGACATACACTGTTCATGTGCACACACAATGTACATACACACACATGCACACACACCACACGCACATACACACATGCACATACAAGCACACACACAGACACACACATACACATGTTCATGTGCACACACACTCTCACACACACATACACACATGCACATACAAGCACACACACATGCACATACACACATGCACATACAAGCACACACAGACACACACACATACACATGTTCATGTGCACACACACTCTCATACACACATACACACACACACCACACGCACATACACACACATGCACATACAAGCACACACAGAGACACACACATACACATGTTCATGTGCACACACACTCTCACACACACATGCACATACACACACAAGCACACACATACACTGTTCATGTGCACACACACTCTCACACACACACGCACATACACACACACGCACACACACACCACACGCACATACACATACATGCACATACAAGCACACAGACACACACATGCACAAACACACATGCACATACAAGCACAGACACACACATGCACATACACATGCACATACAAGCACACACAGACACACACATGCACATACACACATGCACATACAAGCACACACAGACACACACAGACACACACATGCACATACACACATGCACATACAAGCACACACACAGACACACACATACACACATGCACATACAAGCACACACACAGACATACACATGTACATGCACGCACACTCTCACGCATGCACACATGCATACAAATGAGCACACACTCTCATACACACACGCACGCACACATACACATGCACACACGCTCACACACACATGCACACATGTAAGCGCGTGCTTGATTTCTAGGTGAAACCGCGCATTTCTTTCGCGATGAGCTCAGATAGCCCAGCACTGAGGCGACCAAGGTACTTGTGGCTTTGCTGCCAACAGGAGTCACAGATGTCTTCCTGCTGAAACCTGGAAATACTGTTGGCCCCGCTCACTTCTAATTATAGATAGGTTCTTACGCACACTGCAAAGGAATATACTGACAAGGGGACTTGCTCTCGCTGCTTCAGCTCTGAAGCATCTGCTGCGGGCCAGAGCTAGCCCAGGGTTAAGGCAAGTAAGTGCCAGCCTGGGTTGTCTCAGCACACAACGCACCCCCGGAGTGAGCCTCCGGTGTGCCCTGCACAGAGGCAGGAGTAAGCACAGGGGAGTAGCCCCAAACCAAACAAAATGGAAATTGTACAGATAGATAGCTTCTCTTTGGGGGTGGAAGTCACACCCAGCGATGCTCAGGGATTACTCCTGGCTGTGCTTGGGGGTGCCGGGTATGGAACCCGGGTCAGCCGTGGTGCAAGGTGAATGCCCTCCCCGCTGGATATTGCTCCGGCCCTGATAATTTCCTTGCAAACTCAAGCTTTTACTTCATAGACTCTGAAGCTCTGAGAGGCCACACACACCAGGTGACCCTGTGCCCAGACGGAGGGAAGGCCAGGAGCGGGAGGCAAAGTGGGGTCACTTTCTGGAGGGAGGGCCAGAAGGCTGGGGTTCGAGGGACATATGTCATTTAACCCAGTTAAAAGGGTCACGGGGGGAGTGACAGCCATTCCGAGTCACGGCAGGGCTGTGCAGGGGAGGGGAGACAGGAGGGGAGACAGCTGCAGCCGGTGAGTCAGACGCAGGAAGGGGCTAAAGAGGGGCCTGAGGGCAAGGAGGGTCAGCCCAGGAGACCAGCCACGGGGTCAAGGAACAGTGTCTGTGGCGCCAGAAGAACCTGTGGGGTCACTGAGGCAGGACCTGAGAGAGAGCGCCTGTGGGTGAGGGAGTCAGGGAGAGTGGAGACACACTGAGCCTTCACTCACCCGTCACGGCCACCACAGAGAGGGCCCCACGCGCTGCCCATCCCTCAGCCCAAACAAGTTCAGCCTGTATTTGTGCGCAGGCTCCAGGCCAGGGACGGTGACTTCGAGCTGGTCCTGGGGCACTGGAACCATCTGGGGCAGCCCATCCTTGTCCTTGTACTGGACCACAAAGGAGTCGAACTGACCCTCAGCAACTGTCCACGCAAGGTGCACAGAGTTGGGGGTCTCATCTGTCACAATCAGCTCCCCCAGTTGCGGCTCCAGGGGGATTCTGTGGCTGGAGGAATCTCTTCTGGTTGTGAAATGAAAGACAAGAGTTTAAAGAGAACTCAGGGACTCCCACACACCTGCTCCCCCACAGCCTCTCGGGGCCCCTCACACACCTGCTCCCCACAGCCTCTCGGGGCCCCCACACACCTGCTCCCCACAGCCTCCGGGGGCCCCCACACACCTGCTCCCACAGCCTCTCGGGGCCCCCCCCCACACTCCTGCTCCCCACAGCCTCTCGGAGCTACCACACCTGCTCCCCCACAGCCTCTCGGGGCCCCCACACACCTACTCCCCCACAGCCTCTCGGAGCTACCACACACCTGCTCCCCCACAGCCTCTCGGGCCCCCACACACCTGCTCCCACAGCCTCTCAGGGCTACCACACACCTGCTCCCCCACAGCCTCTCGGGGCCCCCCACACCTGCTCCCACAGCCTCCTCGGGGCCCCCACACTCCTGCTCCCCCACAGCCTCTCGGAGCTACCACACCTGCTCCCCCACAGCCTCTCGGGGCCCCACACACCTGCTTCCCACAGCCTCTCGGGGCTACCACACACCTGCTTCCCACAGCCTCTCGGGGCCCCCACACACCTGCTCCCCACAGCCTCACGGGGCCCCACACACCTGCTCCTCACAGCCTCTCGGAGCTACCACACCTGCTCCCCCACAGCCTCCTCGGGCCCCCCCACACACCTGCTCCCCACAGCCTCTCGGGGGGCCCTCACACACCTGCTCCCCACAGCCTCTCGGGGCCCCCACACACCTGCTCCCACAGCCTCTCGGGGCTACCACACACCTGCTCCCCACAGCCTCTCGGGGCTACCACACATCTGCTCCCCACAGCCTCTCGGGGCCCCCCACACACCTGCTCCCCACAGCCTCTCGGGGCCCCCACACTCCTGCTCCCCCACAGCCTCTCGGGGCTACCACACACCTGCTCCCCACAGCGTCCCCACCGCAGGCTCAGAGGAACTAACTCACAGTCCACGTCTGGAAGTACTGGGGGCCGCCCCTCACCAGCCTGCCCACCGGCTACAGCTCTACATGTGACTGCACCATCCTCCCCTCACCCCTTCTCCCTGTTACACCGTGGTCAGAGCTGACTCAGCCCTTCTATCTCAGTCACAGCCAAAGTCCAGCTCTGTTGCCACATGGCGCCACATGTTCACCGCCCAGACCAGAATACCCCTGCTCAGGCCCCTGTCCACGGGCCCTGGTCAGCCACAGACCGTGGGGCCTGTACTCTCCCTTCTCGGGTCTTGCCTCAGTGGGCACTTTCCTGCCCACTCCCCATCTCATGCCCTGGACTTGGGTTTGCTCCACAATTCCCATCACGGGGGGCCTGTGGTGAACTTGGAGTGCTCAGACAGTGCTGGGTGAGCTGGGAAAACCTGACACTCAGAAGCTGCAAATCTCGAGTCTCATCACAGACTCATCACAGCTGATGAGTCTGAGAGACAGAAGTGACCCGAGGAAGGGGAGGAGTTCCCAAGGGGTGGGTGGGCTTCCCAAGAACTGGTTTCTCTGGCTCCTGACAGAGGATGAGACCGGATAGAACATAGGAAAACAGGCTGTGGCCTTGTGAGTTTGTGTGTTCACGAAACCCAATCATTAAGAGTATTGCAACTCACAGTGTCTAAAATAAAAATGTTTCTAGGGGCTAGGGACAGCACAGTAGGGAGGGCGTTTGCCTTGCACTGGCTAACCCAGGTTAGGTCCGAGGCATCCCATATGGTCCCCCGAGCACCGCCAGGAGTCATTCCTGAGTGCAGAGCCAGGAGAAACCCCTGAGCACCTCCGGGTGTGACCCAAAAGCCAAAAAAGAAAAGAACAAAACGTGGTGAAATGCAAGCCTTGCTTATACAGGGCCTGTGGGCCCATCCCCAGCGTTACAGCAAAAGACAAAACCCCAGGATTTGATCAGTTCCACAGTGATTTCTTCACAGGAAACTCAGCAGAGAGAGATGACGCCAAGCCCATGTCTGCCACGGCCTCCCTGAGAACCCACCAGAGCGTGGCTGTGGCTTGCTCTTTCCTGAGGAGGAGGAACCTGCATGAGCTCTTCAAGATGACACAGCTAGGAACGGCCACTCTGGGAGGGGACTCTGCCGGCTGCCCGTCCCCGCCCCTGCCCCGCCAATGTCTGATGCAGCCCGTTAGGGCAGGGCCTCGCACGGCCCAGCGTGGCTGCCCAGGACAGACGAAAGCCCCAGATCATTGCGAGGGACACCCACGCAGCTGTGTCTGCCTCTTCCTGCCACCTCTGGCCCCAGCACAGAGATGGGGTGGGGGTGGGGGTCACCCTCCTCTCAGGGCTGACCGAGGCAAACAAAACTGGGCATGGAAGATTCTGGAATCTCAGTCAACCAGCCTCTGTGAGGTTGGGCTGTGTGGAAGTTCAGAAACCACGATTTGGAAAGGAATCCGCTTTTCCTCTTTTAAGTTCACAGAAGAGAGATGTCCCTGTAGGTGTGTAGGAGGGAGTGGACAGTCCTCGAGCCCCCTCACCGGCAGGAGCAGCCCTGGGACTGGGCCCTCATGAGGAGGCCTGAGGCGAGAGCACTGGAAGGGTCGACCCTGCTGGAGGGTGGGACAGAGCATCTCCGAGCACTGCTGAAGGAGCCTCAGAACTTTTTTTTTTTTTTTTTTTTTTTTTGCTTTTTGGGTCACACCCGGCAATGCTCAGGGGTTACTCCTGGCTCTGCACTCAGGAATTACTCCTAGGCGGTGCTGAGGGGGACCATAGGGGACGCCGGGATCGAACCCGGCCGGCACAGGCTGGCCACGTGCAAGGCAAACACCCTACCCGCTGGGCTATCGCCCGGCCCCAGAACTTTTTGAGCTTTAAAGAAACCAAAGCTGCGAGGGGACAGGCAGTGATGAGGA
This sequence comes from Cryptotis parvus, assembly GCA_021461705.1. Classification (NCBI taxonomy): domain Eukaryota; kingdom Metazoa; phylum Chordata; class Mammalia; order Eulipotyphla; family Soricidae; genus Cryptotis; species Cryptotis parvus. Next base: position 78,148 of record JAJIBD010005074.1, on the reverse strand, counting down.
TCAGTCAGTAAACACTGACAGCTGGTTTGCTCCTTGCCAGCCCCATTTTCAGCGCTTTCATTTCTTTTGGATTTTTTCCCTTTGGTTTCTGGGACACACCCAGTGGTTCGGGAGGCTACTCCTGGCAGTGCTCAGGGGAACAAAGGGTGCCAGGGATCGAACCCAAGTTTCCCAGCACTCAAACCATGTGCTCAGACCATTGAGCTCTTTCCAGCCTCTTAGTGCATTGGTCTTTTTGGAGGGGGTGGCAAAGCCAGTAGTGCTCAGGGATTCTTCCTGGCTCAGTGCTCAGGGATTCCTCCTGGCTCAGTGCTCAGGGATTCCTCCTGGCTCAGTGCTCAGGGATTCCTCCTGGCTCAGTGCTCAGGGATTCCTCCTGGCTCAGTGCCCAGGGATTCCTCCTGGCTCAGTGCTCAGGGACTCCTCCTGGTTCCATGCTCAGGGGTCATTCTGGAGGCCCATACACAGTGCTGGGATCACACTGGGGTCAGTTGCACACAAGGCGAGTGCCTAAACCCTGGACCTTCTCTTCCCACTGGCACCTGCTCAGTGCTTTGTAACTCATCACTCCTCCCAATAGTTCTGTGAGCAAAATTCCCCCAATTACACAGTCCAGGAGAGTGCAGAGAATTTAAAATGGCCTCAGTAGGGGCCAGAGAGGTAGCACAGTGGGTAGAACGCTTGCCTTGAATGCTTCAATCCCCGGCATTCCTTATGGCTCCTCGAGTACTGCTAGGAGTGATTCCTATGCGCAGAGCCAAGAGTAACCCCCTGAGCATTGCAGGGAGTGGTCAAAAACAGAAAACGCAACAAAACAAAATGAAATGGCCTCGGGCCATGCAGCTGCTGCGACCACCCTGTGAATTACTCTTTCTAAGTCTTTCCCAGCAGGAAGTCTGGGTGCCACCCTGGCAAGGGAGAGAGCTATGGCCACCCGCAGGAGACACTGCGCTTCACTCACCGGTGACGCCCACGGTGGACGCTGGGCCCACTCGCCGCCCCCGTGCAGCCCATACAGGTTCATCTTGTACTTGCGCCCGGCTCCAGGCCCGGCACCGTCACCCTCACGCTCCCCGCCCCAACACGCACCAGCTGGGGCCGCCCGTCCCTGTCCTTGTACTGGACAGTGAAGGTGTCAAAGCGGCCCTGGGGGGACGGTCCAGGAGAGGCTCAGCGAGTCAGGGGACGAGCCTGTCACTGTCAGCTCCCCAGGACGGGCTCCCTCAGGGGGCCCGAGCTGGCTTCTGTGGGGGGTCTCCTGGGGGGCTGAGAGCAGAGGGTAAGACAGGGTTAAAGGGTGATCTGACTCTCTGCGGCCTTAACCCTGGCAGTGGAGGACATGCTACGAGTCTATTCGGCCAACGCGGCCTCAGGAGACTGGAACCTTCGAATCAGCCAGTCACTCGTCACAGGAATTGCTGAGGGGCCGAACACAGTACAGCACACAGCCCACCCAGCTTCCGTCCCCGGCACCCCACATGGTCCCCGAAGGTTGCCAGGAGTGATCGCTGAGTACAGAGCCAGGACGAAGCCCCTAGCACCGCTGGGTCAAGAAAAAGAAAACGGGAAAGCTGTGATGACCCCCACTTGCTGGCAGGATTGCCCTGGAGTCCTGAGGGGGTCCTGGGCGGCCCTTCACGTTTGAGAAAGGAGCAGATAGGGGAGGTGAGGACAGCGGAGGTGTCGTGCTGTCCACCAAGCCGGGCTCCTCCACTCTGCCCCCGCCCTCCCAGGGCTGCCTGTGTGTGTGTGGGGGGGCTGCATGGGGTCACAGCTCAGCACCGGGCCCTCCCACCTCCCCGTTCACCCTCAGGCATGGACAGCGAAGGCTCCCTCTGGCTTCCGTGAATGGGAGAAAAAGGGGAGTTGGGGAGGTCCTGCTGGGTCATGGTCCCAGGGCTCCCGCCCTCCCTCTCGTGCAGGACACCAAAGAGTGGGGAAACTGAAGCCCCACTGCCCAGGCACAGGCGAGGGGGCAGCAGGGAGGGAGGGGCAACTCGAGGTGTCTGGGGGACCAAACGCCCTGTGCCCACTGTCCCGAATGCTGTGTGTCCACCAGCTCCCGAACTCCTAACAGCTCTGCGGTGGTGACAAAACTGAAGCCACTCACAGGGTCTGTTGGCGGCAAGTCCGAGCTGAGACTTCCAGGGCCCAAGTCCCCACCATGAGGCTGTCTGAACCATAGATCTGGGTGTGTGAGTATAGAAGGGGGGCCTGGGGGACAGGGCGTGAGTATAGAAGGGGACCTGGAGGGGACAGGGGCGTGAGTATAGAAGGGGGGACCTGGGGGACAGGGTGTGAGTATAGAAGGGGGACCTGGGGGGGACAGGGCGTGAGTATAGAAGGGGGACCTGGGGGGACAGGGTGTGAGTATAGAAGGGGGGGCCTGGGGGACAGGGCGTGAGTATAAAAGGGGGACCTGGGGGGGACAGGGCGTGAGTATAGAAGGGGGACCTGGGGGGACAGGGTGTGAGTATAGAAGGGGGACCTGGGGGGACAGGGCGTGAGTATAGAAACGGGGGCCTGGGGGGACAGGGCGTGAGTATAGAAGGGGGACCTGGGGAGGACAGGGCGTGAGTATAGAAGGGGGCTGGGGGGGACAGGGCGTGAGTATAGAAGGGGAGGCCTGGGGGGACAGGGTGTGAGTATAGAACGGGGCCTGGGGGACAGGGCGTGAGTATAGAAGGGGGACCTGGGGGGACAGGGCGTGAGTATAGAAGGGGGACCTGGGGGGACAGGGCGTGAGTATAGAAGGGAGGCCTGGGGGGACAGTGCGTGAGTATAGAAGGGGGACCTGGGGAGGACAGGGCGTGAGTATAGAAGGGGGCCTGGGGGGACAGTGCGTGAGTATAGAAGGGGGACCTGGGGAGGACAGGGCGTGAGTATAGAAGGGGGGCCTGGGGGGACAGTGCGTGAGTATAGAAGGGGGGACCTGGGGAGGACAGGGCGTGAGTATAGAAGGGGGCCTGGGGGGACAGTGCGTGAGTATAGAAGGGGGACCTGGGGAGGACAGGGCGTGAGTATAGAAGGGGGCCTGGGGGGACAGTGCGTGAGTATAGAAGGGGGGTCCTGGGGAGGACAGGGTGTGAGTATAGAAGGGGGGCCTGGGGGACAGGGTGTGAGTATAGAAGGGGGACCTGGGGGGACAGGGCGTGAGTATAGAAGGGGGCCTGGGGGGGACAGGGCGTGAGTATAGAAGGGGGACCTGGGGAGGACAGGGCATGAGTATAGAAGGGGGCTGGGGGGGACAGGGCGTGAGTATAGAAGGGGGGGGGCCTGGGGGACAGGGCGTGAGTATAGAAGGGGGCCTGGGGGACAGGGTGTGAGTATAGAACGGGGGCCTGGGGGGACAGGGCGTGAGTATAGAAGGGGGGACCTGGGGGGACAGGGTGTGAGTATAGAAGGGGGACCTGGGGGGGACAGGGCGTGAGTATAGAAGGGGCGTGGGGGGACAGGGCGTGAGTATAGAAGGGGGACCTGGGGAGGACAGGGCATGAGTATAGAAGGGGGGCTGGGGGGACAGGGCGTGAGTATAGAAGGGGGCCTGGGGGGGACAGGGCGTGAGTATAGAAGGGGGCCTGGGGGGACAGGGTGTGAGTATAGAACGGGGGCCTGGGGGGACAGGGCGTGAGTATAGAAGGGGGGACCTGGGGGGACAGGGCGTGAGTATAGAAGGGGGCCTGGGGGGACAGTGCGTGAGTATAGAAGGGGGGACCTGGGGAGGACAGGGCGTGAGTATAGAAGGGGGGCCTGGGGGGACAGTGCGTGAGTATAGAAGGGGGGACCTGGGGAGGACAGGGCGTGAGTATAGAAGGGGGCCTGGGGGGACAGTGCGTGAGTATAGAAGGGGGACCTGGGGAGGACAGGGCGTGAGTATAGAAGGGGGGCCTGGGGAGGACAGGGTGTGAGTATAGAAGGGGGGCCTGGGGACAGGGCGTGAGTATAGAAGGGGGGACCTGGGGGGACAGGGCGTGAGTATAGAAGGGGGCCTGGTGGGACAGGGCGTGAGTATAGAAGGGGGGTCCTGGGGGGACAGGGCGTGAGTATAGAAGGGGGGCCTGGGGGGACAGGGGGTGAGTATAGAAGGGGGACCTGGGGGGCAGGGCGTGAGTATAGAAGGGGGACCTGGGGAGGACAGGGCGTGAGTATAGAAGGGGGCTGGGGGGGACAGGGCGTGAGTATAGAAGGGGAGACCTGGGGGACAGGGCGTGAGTATAGAAGGGGGACCTGGGGAGGACAGGGTGTGAGTATAGAAGGGGGACCTGGGGGGACAGGGCGTGAGTATAGAAGGGGGACCTGGGGAGGACAGGGCGTGAGTATAGAAGGGGGGCTGGGGGGACAGGGCGTGAGTATAGAAGGGGGGACCTGGGGGGACAGGGCGTGAGTATAGAAGGGGGGGGCCTGGGGGGACAGGGCGTGAGTATAGAAGGGGGGGCCTGGGGGGACAGGGTGTGAGTATAGAAGGGGGAACCTGGGGGACAGGGCGTGAGTATAGAAGGGGGCCTGGGGGGACAGGGCATGAGTATAGAAGGGGGACCTGGGGGGACAGGGCGTGAGTATAGAAGGGGGCCTGGGGGGACAGGGCATGAATATAGAAGGGGGACCTGGGGGGGACAGGCCTTGAGTACTGAAGGGGGCCTGGGGGGACAGGGCGTGAGTATAGAAGGGGGGGCCTGGGGGACAGGGTGTGAGTATAGAAGGGGGACCTGGGGGGACAGGCCGTGAGTACAGAAGGGGGGACCTGGGGGGGGACAGGGTGTGAGTGTGGGGGGAGGTAGGGAGGGGCAGTGCAATGGGGACAGCAGTTAAATGAATCTGGCCTGGACCCAGGGTCAGGAGTCAGGTGTGAGGACCGTGAGGACTCAGGGGCTGCAGGAGTGGGGAGTGAGGGCTGGGGGCTTCAGGCCTCTTATGCCAATGGGTAGTGGAACGTTCTAGTCCTTGGCGCTGGCCTGGATAGAGCAGTGATGGTGGGAGGAGGGGCGCAGGCCACAGCCACTAGGTACTGTGGGGCAGAGGGGACCAGCAGACGCTCAGGGACTGAGGACGTCTCTGGGGCCAGTGTGGTAAGTGGAGAATTCCGGGAACTGGACATGGAGGAAAGGAGCCTACTGTAGGTGATGGAGATGCAGGGAAAGAAGGAGGTTGCGGGAGAGTCCAGGAGCAGCAGGGGTTGGGAGGAGGTCTGGCAGGACGCTCAGAGGGACGGGGCTGAGGGAAGAGCCTCAGGCAGGCCCAGAGGGACGGGATGGGGCTCGGGAGTTGCTCCCGCTCACCTAGGGTGGCCACCACAGACACGGGCCCCACACGTTGTCCACCACGAAGCCCATAGAGGTTCATCTTATACTTCCAGCCGGCCTCCAGGTCAGGGATGGTGACCTTGTTCTCATGTCCCCTGGCGGCCACTTCCCGGAGGAGTCCCTGTGAATCCTTGTACTGGATCAGGAAGGAGTCGAAGGGGCCCTTGACCACCGTCCAGCCCAGGCGCACGGAGTCCGGGTGGTCTCTGTCACGGTCAGTTGCCCCAGCAGGGGCTGCTCCAGGGCCCCTGGGGGCCGGGGCTCTGTCTCTGGGGCTGTAAAGAAGAGGGTGGGTGTAGGGTCGGAGCGATCGCCCAGCGGGTAGGGCGCTTGCCTTGCACGCGCCGGCCTGTGCCGACCTGGGTTCAATCCCCGACATCCCATATGGACCCCCGAGCACTGCCAGGAGTAATTTCTGAGTGCAGAACCAGTAGAAACTCCTGAGCATCGCCGGTGTGACCCAAAAAGCATAAAAAGAAGAAGAAGAGGGTATAGCCAGGGCTGCCCCTGCCTGAGCGTGGGGGCGGGGTTTGGGTGGGCTGGCACATGTGGGACGGGGTCCCTGCTCTCATGGCACAGCCAGACACAGATCCCGGCCTGGTGGCTGGAAGGGTGCAGTGCACGGGGAGGCTCAGCCGTGGGGCCAAGGCTCAGCACCAGGCCACACTGGAGGGTCCTGCTGGCTCCTGCAGAGACAAAGGAGGCTGGACTCACCTGTTGTGCCGTCAGCCGTGAGGGGGCCATGCCGCTTCCTGTTGGCAACCCCGAAGAGGCTGAATCTGTACTTGTGGCCAGGGTCCAGCGGGCGACGACGGCCGAGCGCCGGGCCCTTCCACAGGCACCACCTGAGGCCGCCCGGCCTTGTCCTTGTATTGAATGAGGAAAGAGTCGAACTGGCCCTCGGGGACCGTCCAGGACAGGCGGAGTGAGTCTGGGGTGGGATCTGTCACCCACAGCTGACCCAGGCGGGGAGGCGTCTCTGGGCTTGACTCTGTCTGAGGCACTGTGAGAGGGGCAGAGGGGGACAGCAGTCAGAGATGGGGCCTCAGGTCCCGTCAGGGACGCCGTATGAGGACCTGCTGCTAGCTGCCTGAAGGGCTGGCCGACTGCGCCTGATCCGGTGTGCCCCCTGGAGGGAGGGGTCTCCCTGCAGAGCTGTGTGGTCTGGGTGCGCCCACCAGGAGGCAGGGGTCTCCTGCCCGGACCATCTCCACACCGAGTGAGGGGCTTCATGAGGAAGGAGGCCCCAGATTCTCCACATCTCAATGCTCAGGACATTGAGATGGCCAATATCGGGGACAAGCTCCTCAGTGCTGGGCACAGTCGCCAGCTGGTCTGTTCCCCCATGAGAGGGAGGCGAGGCTGTCCAGGGCGTTTGTTGGGGAGACTCTGACCCCAGAGCACAGCGTCTCCTGGGCCAGCTTCACCCCCCCACAGCTCAGCGTCTCCTGGACCAGCTTCAAACCCCACAGCTCAGTGTCTCCAGGACCAGCTTCACCCACCAACAGCCCGTGCAGGTGCAATTGGCTCTCACTGTCACCTCAGGGCGTTCCCCCCACCACAACCTCCTTTCCTCTGGCTGTGGGCCTGCGGCTTCATCTCCTACAGCTACCCTGCCCCGCTCCCAGCGGACAGCGCTCACTGGGTCTGTAGTGTTCCAGGACACTCTGTAACCCTGGATCACACTCTCGGCCTCCGACTGCCTGACTGTGCGCTAGTGAGCTGTAACCCTGGATCACACTCGGCGCCTGACTGCCCGACTGCGCCCTAGTGAGCTGTAACCCTGGATCACACTCGGCGTCTGACTGCCCGACTGCGCCCTAGTGAGCTGTAACCCTGGATCACACTTGGCGCCTGACTGCCCGACTGCGCCCTAGTGAGCTGTAACCCCGGATCACACTCGGCCTCCGACTGCCTGACTGCGCGCTAGTGAGCTGTACCCCCTGGATCACACTCGGCCTCTGACTGCCCGACTGCGCCCTAGTGAGTTGTAACCCTGGATCACACTCGGCGCCTGACTGCCCGACTGTGCCCTAGTGAGCTGTACCCCTGGATCACACTCGGCGCCTGACTGCCCGACTGCGCCCTAGTGAGCTGTAACCCTGGATCACACTCGGCATCTGACTGCCCGACTGCGCCCTAGTGAGCTGTAACCCTGGATCACACTCGGCCTCTGACTGCCCGACTGCGCCCTAGTGAGCTGTAACCCTGAATCACACGGCGCCTGACTGCCCGACTGCGCCCTAGTGAGCTGTAACCCTGTATCACACTCGGCCTCTGACTTCCCGACTGCGCCCTAGTGAGCTGTAACCCTGGATCACACTCGGCCTCTGACTGCCCGACCGCGCCTAGTGAGCTGTAACCCTGGATCACACTCGGCGTCTGACTGCCCGACTGCGCCTAGTGAGCTGTAACCCTGGATCACACTCGGCATCTGACTGCCCGACTGCGCCCTAGTGAGCTGTAACCCTGGATCACACTCGGCCTCTGACTGCCCGACCGCGCCCTAGTGAGCTGTAACCCTGAATCACACCGGCGTCTGACTGCCCGACCGCGCCCTAGTGAGCTGTAACCCTGTATCACACTCGGCCTCTGACTGCCTGGACTGCGCCCTAGTGAGCTGTAACCCTGGATCACACTCGGCCTCTGACTGCCCGACTGCGCCCTAGTGAGCTGTAACCCTGGATCACACCTCGGCGTCTGACTGCCCGACTGCGCTCTAGTGAGCTGTAACCCTGGATGACACTCGGCGCCTGACTGCCCGACTGCGCCTAGTGAGCTGTAACCATGGATCACACTCGGCGCCTGACTGCCCGACCGCGCCCTAGTGAGCTGTAACCCTGGATCACACTCGGCGCCTGACTGCCCGACTGTGCCCTAGTGAGCTGTAACCCTGGATCACACTCGGCGTCCTGACTGCCCGACTGTGCGCTAGTGAGCTGTAACCCTGGATCACACTCGGCCTCTGACTGCCCGACCTGCACCCTAGTGGGCTGTAACCCTGGATCACACTCGGCCTCTGACTGCCCGACTGCGCCCTAGTGGGCTGTAACCCTGGATCACACTCGGCCTCTGACTGCCCGACTGCGCCCTAGTGGGCTGTAACCCTGGATCACACTCGGCCTCCTGACTGCCCGACTGTGCCCTAGTGAGCTGTAACCCCTGGATCACACTCGGCCTCTGACTGCCCGGACTGCGCCCTAGTGAGCTGTAACCCTGGATCACACTCGGCGCCTGACTGCCCGACTGCGCCCTAGTGAGCTGTAACCCTGGATCACACTCGGCGCCTGACTGCCCGACTGTGCGCTAGTGAGCTGTAACCCTGGATCACACTCGGCCTCTGACTGCCCGACTGCGCCCTAGTGAGCTGTAACCCTGGATCACACTCGGCGCCTGACTGCCCGACTGCGCCCTAGTGAGCTGTAACCCTGGATCACACTCGGCCTCTGACTGCCCGACTGCGCCCTAGTGAGCTGTAACCCTGAATCACACTCGGCGCCTGACTGCCCGACTGCGCCCTAGTGAGCTGTAACCCTGGATCACACTCCGGCGCCTGACTGCCTGACTGTGCGCTAGTGAGCTGTAACCCTGGATCACACTCGGCCTCTGACTGCCCGACTGCGCCCTAGTGAGCTGTAACCCTGGATCACACTCGGCGCCTGACTGCCCGACTGTGCCCTAGTGAGCTGTAACCATGGATCACACTCGGCGCCTGACTGCCCGACTGCACCCTAGTGAGCTGTAACCCTGGATCACATCGGCCTCTGACTGCCCGACTGCGCCCTAGTGAGCTGTAACCATGGATCACACTCGGCGCCTGACTGCCCGACTGCGCCCTAGTGAGCTGTAACCCTGGATCACATCGGCCTCTGACTGCCCGACTGCGCCCTAGTGAGCTGTAACCATGGATCACACTCGGCGCCTGACTGCCCGACTGTGCGCTAGTGAGCTGTAACCCTGGATCACACTTGGCCTCTGACTGCCCGACTGCGCCCTAGTGAGCTGTAACCATGGATCACACTCGGCGCCTGACTGCCCGACTGCGCCCTAGTGAGCTGTAACCCTGGATCACACTCGGCCTCTGACTGCCCGACTGCGCCCTAGTGAGCTGTAACCCTGGATTACACTCGGCGCCTGACTGCCCGACTGTGCCCTAGTGAGCTGTACCCCTGGATCACACTCGGCGCCTGACTGCCCGACTGCGCCCTAGTGAGCTGTAACCCTGGATCACATCGGCCTCTGACTGCCCGACTGCGCCCTAGTGAGCTGTAACCATGGATCACATCGGCCTCTGACTGCCCGACTGTGCCCTAGTGAGCTGTAACCATGGATCATACTCGGCGCCTGACTGCCCGACTGTGCCCTAGTGAGCTGTTACCCTGGATCACACTCGGCGCCTGACTGCCCGACTGCGCCCTAGTGAGCTGTAACCCTGGATCACACTCGGCCTCTGACTGCCCGACTGTGCCCTAGTGAGCTGTAACCCTGGATCACACTCGGCGTCTGACTGCCCGACTGCGCCCTAGTGAGCTGTAACCCTGGATCACACTCGCCCTCTGACTGCCCGACTGTGCCCTAGTGAGCTGTTACCCTGGATCACACTCGGCGCCTGACTGCCCGACTGCGCCCTAGTGGGCTGTAACCCTGGATCACACTCGGCCTCTGACTGCTCGACTGTGCCCTAGTGAGCTGTAACCCTGGATCATACTCGGCGCCTGACTGCCTGACTGCGCCCTAGTGAGCTGTAACCCTGGATCACATCGGCCTCTGACTGCCCGACTCCACCCTAGTGAGCTGTAACCCTGGATCACACTCGGCGCCTGACTGCCCGACTGGACCCTCATGGGCTGCTCGCCCTGGCTCTGCCGCTCCCCTCAGGAGGGCATTTGCCTTGCATGCGACCAACCTGGGTTCGATCCCTGGCATCTCATCGGTCCCCAGAGGATGACCAGGAGTAATTCCTGAGTGCAGAGCCAGGAGTGACCCCTGAGCATCACTGGGTATGACTCCCAAAAAAAAGGGGGAACAGAGTGACAATACAGCAGAAAGGTGTTTGCCTTGCATGTGGCCAGCCTGGGTTTGATTCTCGGCATCCTTAGAGTCCTCTAAGCCCCTGCCAGGAATGATCCCTGAGTGCCCGCCCAGGCCCTCCAGGTGGTTGTTTTGTTTTGGCACCACACTAGGGGTACTTAGGGGTTACTCCTGGCTCTGTACTCAGGAACTACTCCTGGCAGGGCTTAGGGACCGTATGGGATGCCGGGGACTGAACCTGGGTCTGGTGTATGCAAGGCAAGTGCTGTCCCTCTGCCCGCCTCTGTGTGGCCTTTTCAGAGCTTGACGTTTCTCCAACTGTCCCCACATCAGCCTCAGTGTTATTGTCAGTTTGGGGCCGCACCTGGCTGTGTTCAGGAGTTCCTCCTACCTCAGTGTTTGGGGTTGCTCCTCAGGGTGCTTGGGGATCATAGGCAGTGCCAGGAGTCAGACCGGGCCCCCTGCATGCAGAGCACGTGCACTAACAGCTGGAAGCCTCCAGCGTTGTTTAAGGGGACGTTTACTGATTTCATCACCCCTCAGAGGACCCCAACGGCCTTCAGATGAGGTTCATGCTTCTCAGACACAGTCTGCTTGGCTTCCCGCTGCATCCACCCAGAGCCGGTAATTCTGCAGGACCTTTGCCCTGCCTTGCTCTCCAGGCTCGTCCGTTTCTCTCTCTGTCTGCTCTGTGTGTCTGCCCCGTCCTCAGCTCGGCAGCACCCTCTACCTCTGAGGGATCATTCAGGTGCCGCTGCCTCCAGAAAGCCACCCTGGAATTCCCACAGCCCTGGGAGCCCTCCTGGAAGTCCCCAGCAGACAGGGACGGGGCTGCACTGGCCCTAACTCACCGATCTTGACTTCAGCCACCAGAGAGTCCTGCTTCTTCTTGCCCACGAGTCCATACAAGGTAAACCTGTACTTGCGGCCCAGGCCCAGGTTGGAGATGTGGGTCTCGCGTTGAGACCCCTTCACAGGCACCAGCTGGGGCCCATTCCTGTCTTTGTACTGGATCAGAAAGGAGTCAAACTCGCCCTCAGGGACTGTCCAGCGCAGGTTTAGGGAGTCGGACGTCACATCGGTCACTGTCAATTCACCTAGCCGTGGCGGGGCCTGGGGTTTCCCAGGCTTCTCCCTCACTCGAGTCTGGGGTGTGGGGGCGAAAGCAAAGGGTCATGCCTCACCTCTGCCCACTTCCTGCTTCTCTGGCCCCAGGCGCCTGCTGGTCCAGATGCTTCCTCCCTGGGACTCTCCATTTCCTTCTCCTCCCACAGCCTTCCTGGGAAGAGCCCCACCCCTGGCCCAGTCTGCTGTGGAGAGAGAGCTCTGGCTTCACCCTCGACAGCACCCACACCTCTCTCTACACCAAGACCCTTGGGCAACAACCTTCCCAGGTTCTCCCGAGTCTGAGCTCCCAGGGCTGTGTTAGCTGAAGTTAGCCGGAAGACAGGGTATCTCCCCGTCACCCTCCACAGTGCCAGCTTGCCCTGGAGTTGCCAGGAGGGCATCGACCCTGGCCCCATTTGCAGACACCAGACAACACAGGTCCTGTCTTTCAGTGGCCCTGCCAGCCTCTGAAATTCTGTGTCTGGACTGTTCCTACACTCAGGGGCCCTGTGCTCTAGGTCCTGAAATTCCACTGCGACCCAGGCTCAAGGGCAGGGACAGTGAAGGGACATCCCGGCCTGACCAGCAAAGGGGTGGCAGTGCCACTGGACTGGTTCCTCACAGCAGGACATTCCCACACCCGCTGGACTGGGGGAAGAATGACGGGAAAGCAGGGCAGGACACGGGCAGAGAGACTGCCGGGAGTGCCCGGGCCTACAGGTGCCCCTCACTGTCCCTGAGGCCCTGCCCCTGCCCCTCACTGTCCCTGACACTCTTCCCACCTCACTTTTCTCTTCACGCCTTCTCCTCCCCGGCCCCCACATCACCATCTACAGACCCCTCCCCTTGCCTTTCCTCACAGCCCTCAGCTCCTTTACTCTCCTTTGCTCCACTCACCAGACCTGCCCTTCAGTCTCCACCCACTTTCCAGGTCTTGGCCGCCCCTCCCCAGCAACCCCAGGATGTACCCATATTGCCGTAGTAGGTGAGGGGGCTGAGGGCTTGCCGCTGGGGGCACCCCACGTAGTGTCAGCTCATACGAGGCTCCGGGAGGGCGAGGCACCAGAGCCTGGCGACGTCCCCGGGAGCAGCTCTTCATACTCATGCTGCCCCTCTGGCACCCGCATGCGCAGCTGGAAGTGGGTGAAGGTGTCAGGCTGAGCCGTCCACACCACATAGAGGTTGCCTGTCTTGTCTTTGCCCAACACCTTCAACTCTCCCAGCTCCTGGGGCGGTGCTGCAGGTCGGGGCCAGGGCCCCTTGAGTCGTTGGGGGGGGGTTTGAGGGAGGAGGCTCATCGGTGGTCTCCAGGACATCCACGGGGAGGAACCTGGGGCAAACAGGTGAGCAGCATGTGAGCAACAGAAAGTAAGCCAGCACGCAGGCACTGACTGCCTCTAGTCTCCAAACCCATCTTTCTCTTGTACTGCCTCCATCACCGCCTCCATCGCCTCCTTCTGCACCACTTCCATCGCCTTCTCTTTGCACCATCTCCATCGCCTCCTCCTGTACCACCTCCATCACCTCCTTCTGCACCATCTCCATCCACTAGATGGTCCACTAGCTGGGCATCCCCTCCCAGGGAATCAGACCATCCCATCCCAGAACTCGGAACAGAGAAGCCTGCAGGGAATGAAAGAAATTAAGCCTCTCACACGCCTCATGCACCGCCTCCATCGCCTCCTCCTGTACCACCTCCATCACCTCCTCCTGCACCAGCTCCATCGCCTCCTCCTGCACCACCTCCATCGCCTCCTTCTGCAATGCCTCCATCACCTCCTCCTGCACTGCCTCCATCACCTCCTCCAGTTCTGCCTCTATCACCTCCTCCTGCACTGCCTCTATCATCTCCTCGAGCACTGCCTCCATCGCCTCCCTCCTGTACCACCTCCATCACCTCCCTCCTGCACCAGCTCCATCGCCTCCCTCCCTGCACCACCTCCATCGCCTCCTTCTGCAATGCCTCCATCACCTCCTCCTGCACTGCCTCTATTGCCTCCTTCTGCAACACCTCCATCACTGCTTCTATCACCTCCATCAGTTCCTCCAGTACTGCCTCCTTCACCTCCTCCAGCATCACCTCTATCGCTGCCTCCATCGCCTCCTCCTGCGACATCTCCATCGCCTCCTCCTGCACCGCCTCTGCCCGCACTGCCTCCCCTCCAGCCCCCAGACTTCATGTCCTCCCCAAGTGTCCCCTCCCCAGTAAGTGGGGCTCAGGTTTCCATTAGTGCTGCAGTGTAAGCCTGAAGGAAGGAAATGTGCTATCAGGGAGGAGGCTGCGAGGGAGAGAGGGGGAGGGAGGGACCATCCGGCTCAGGTGGCATCTGGCCCTGTGGGTGAAGAGGAGATCCACAGCCCTCCCTGGCAGCCAGAGTGCCCCTTCCCGAGGCTGGACACAGTTCCTGTGGGAGAGACGAGTGTGAAGCGGGGGGGCGTGGGGGGGGCAGGAGAGGCGACCAAGCAGCAGCGGTGGCCGTGGGGGGTCCTTGGGAGCAGCGCACCTGCCTTACATGCGTGAGGAGCCGGGTTCAGTGCCCCTTAATGAAAAAAAACCAGCAGCTGTGTCATTGCTCGCCCACCCACACTGCTCCAAGGCAGATCCCACGCGGCCCTTTGAGGTCAAGGCCAAATTGTGGGAAATAGTAACCGCTGACCACAGTGTTGAGACGCCACCACAGTGAGTCAGCGCAGACAGTTTCACACCCGCCGCGCCCACACTGCGGCGTGTCCGAAGACGCCCTTTCGGGACAGCGCCAGGCAGCAGGCTGGGACCCCAGGCGAGACCAGCGAAGCCCCAAGACCCGCCGCCTGGGCCGGGGCGCCCCCCAGAAGCCCTGTGCAGACAGAGTGTAGGGTGGGGCCCAGGGCGCCTGCTGGGTCGCCGGCTCATGGAGCCTGCCTAGGGCTTGCAGTGGGCTGGAGGCAGTGACGGAACTGGGTGGGCGGGCATGGACGTCCTGCTGCCCATGGCCACACTACCTGTGGTGGTGATGAAGGCGTAGGACTTGGAGGTCTGCCCCTGCCCGCACCCCCGTGGACCTCCACGTGGTAGGTGGTGTCGGGCCTGAGGTCGGGCAGGCTGACGGTGCGCGCGGTGCCCGGCACGGACAGTTCCCCGCCGAGGCCCTGGGCCGGGGGCTGCGGCCGCCAACGCAGCACCACCTCCTCGAAGTGGCCGCGGAGCCCATCCAGGGACACGAGGAGAGCGCCGTTGGCCAAGCCGCCCAGCACCTCGGGCTTGGGGTGGCGGGTGGCGGTCACCCTGTCGATGCCTTCGGGCGAGAGGCCGAAGATGCCCCGGCTGGAGTCGTGCACTGCGTGCGCGGGCCGGGGCTGCCGGTGGGCGCGGGGCGGCGGGGCGGGGTGCCGGGGCGCGGGCGGGCGGTGGCCGGCAGCCGCCGCTGCAGGTACTCGGAGATGTGGCGCGCCAGGGACGCGTAGGTCTGGTTGGCGGGGAGCGGGTAGCGCTGCGCCCGCAGGTGGCGCTCCAGGTCCTGCACGGTGCCACGGAAGCGCCCCAGCTCCCGAAGCAGCGGCTCCGGCCTGGGCCGCACCGCCTCCCCCTCCGCCGATGGCCTGGCTGGGGCCGCACCTCCGGGTAACTGTAGTGGCCCGGTGCTGCCAGGGACGAAAGGGTAGGAGAGAGCTGGTCAGGGCGTGCCCCCGCTGCAGCCCCGCGCCCGCCCAGCTCAGCCGGGGCCTCCAGTGCCGCAGCCCCACCTGGAGAGAGAAAGGACAGAAAAGGAGTCAGTCCCCTGAGGCCCCAGCCCGCCTTTGGGGTCCCCGGAGACAGGAGCAAGCGGTAGGCGCTGAGTCTGGCGGAGAGAAAGGGGCAGGGAAGAGGGAATTGGCGTCCAGATTGGACCCTAGGTGGGGGAAGAAAAGAAGCATCCAGGCAGGCATCTGTGAAGAGATTTGACGCTTAGTGGAGGTGACCGCTGCTGTGAGCCCTCACCCCCACCCCAAAGCCTCCAGGCTCCTCCCCTGCACCCTCAGACCTGGCTGGGGCCCCAAGGCGGCTCCCTCCTAGCTGTAGGTCAGAAGCTCCTGGCCAGGTATGGGTCAGAACCTGACTGGGGCGGTCTCCTATTTACTCCCTCACCCCCCAACCAAAAGCCTCCGAGACTCCTGGGACGAGGGACCCGGCCCCCACAGGTGCTTGCCTCTGCCACGCCCCTACCCAGGGCACCCAGACGTGGCTCCTACACCCAGCGGGCCTCCTGACCCGGCCATCCTACCTGTGTTGGCCCTGACGGAAGACGGGTAGCTCACGGCTGGGCCCCCGCTCGGCAGTGACAGTCACCACATACTCCACGCCCGGCATCAGGTCAGTCAGCTGTGTCCCGTCTGCCTCAGAAGGTACTTCCAGGCGCACCCTCTGGTTACCGGCACTGACGTAGGACACCACAAACCTGTCCACCTCGGCCTGGGGCGCAGCCAGCTGAGGTCCAGCGTGGTCGGTGTGACAGCCACCACCCGGAGGTCCTGGGGACCGTCAATCACTAGCCAGGTAGGAGAGAGGAGGACTGTGGCAGGCTCCCTCTGGTCACCCCAGCACCTCAGGGACTGGCCTTCCCGCTCCTGGGTGCTGATTCCCCGCTGCCTCCCTATCTGGACCTCCACCCCACCCCCCACACACAATGTCTTACTGGTGGTGATGGTCTTGGAGACAGGGGGCCCCAGCTGGTCCCTCGGAGGGCACGAACAATGACCTGGTACTCCTGCCCAGGGGCCAGTCCTCTCTGGTCATAGGCAGAGGCAGAGCTGGGCACCCGTGCTGTGAAGGGGGGACCCCCCCTCTGTCTGCAAGACACAGTACCCGGGAGTCAGCCAGACAATTCCCAGCGTGTGGAGCCAGGGAAAGGGAAGTCCAGCAAACACCCACAAGAACTTGCTGCAGGCAGGGATCATGTTCAAGGCCATTTCTGCACATGGTCTCAGTCCTCATGAGAACTTATCTGGGGCGAGAGCACAGCACAGTAGGCAAGGCTCCATGCCTTGCAGGCGGCAAACCTGAGCTTCAATCCCTGGCACCCCATAAGGTCCCCAAACCCTGCCAGTAGTGAGTGCAGAGCCCTGTCAGGAGTGAGCCCTGAGCACTGTCTGGTGTGTCCCCAAAACCAAACCAAAAAAACTGTTCTGAGGTAAGTTATTTCCACTGAACAGCTGAGGAAACTGAAGTATCAAAGGATTAGTGCAGTGGCCTGGAGTGATAGTACAGTGGATAAAATATTCTCAGAGGAGGCTGTGATAGTACAGTGGGTAAGTACACCTGCCTTGCTCACAGCCAATCGGCTAAGACACCTGCCTTGCTCACAGCCAATCAGCTAAGACACCTGCCTTGCTCACAGCCAATCGGCTAAGACACCTGCCTTGCTCACAGCCAACAGGGTTCTCTACCCGCATCCCATGGGTCCCAGAGCCCTGCCAGGAGTAATTCCTGAGTACCAAGCCAAGAGTAAGGTCTGAGCACGGCCAGGTGTGATCCAAAAAAGACAAGAAAGAAAGAAAGAAAGAAAGAAAGAAAGAAAGAAAGAAAGAAAGAAAGAAAGAAAGAAAGAAAGAAAGAAAGAAAGAAAGAAAGAAAGAAAGAAAGAAAGAAAGAAAGAAAGAAAGAAAGAAAGAAAGAAAGAAAGAAAGAAAGAAAGAAAGAAAGAAAGAAAGAAAGAAGAGAAAGAGAAGGAAGGAAGGAAGGAAGGAAGGAAGGGAAGGAAGAAGGAAGGAAGGAAGGAAGGAAAGAAAGAAAGAAAGAAAGAAAGAAAGAAAGAAAGAAAGAAAGAAAGAAAGAAAGAAAGAAAGAAAGAAAGAAAGAGAAAGAAGGAAGGAAGGAAGGAAGGAAGGAAAGAAAGAAAGAAAGAAAGAAAGAAAGAAAGAAAGAAAGAAAGAAAGAAAGAAAGAAAGAAAGAAAGAAAGAAAGAGAGAGAGAGAGAGAAGAAAGAAAGAAAGAAAGAAAGAGAGAGAGAGAGAAAGAAGGAAGGAAGGGAAGGAAAGAAAGAAAGAAAGAGAGAGAGAGAGAGAGAGAGAGAGAGAGAGAGAGAGAGAAAACCAAGAGGTCAAGTGCCCTGGGCGTCATTAACACCAAGAAACTGGCATGGATGAACGCCGGCTATGTGCCCCCGCAGTTGCTTCTGAGTGCTACCTTTTCCTCCTTTTCATCGTCTGACTGACAGAATTGTACATACTCAAGGGGCAGGGCTTCCCTCTGGCCTCCCCGCACTCCCTGCACCCTTTGGGAAGTGTCTCAAAAGCACTTTCCTGCTGCAGTGAGTGAAGCAACACCAGCCACCCTGGGACTCTCACTTCCTTCTGAAAGCATCTGCCCAAGCTTCCCTGCAGACCAGACGCCTGGGCTGGGTGTGGCCCAAACACACGTTGCACTGGGCACTTTCCTGTCCCCTCAGCAGGGTGGAACTCCCTGAACACGAGGCGCACGTGTTCAGATTTCCAACAATGTCTTCCCGGTTTTGTGTCTGGTGTCGCGCTCAGCAAAGGCAGCACAAACATGAAAGCTTTGGTCCTGCCATCCGGGAGCTTCTGAGCTAGTAGCTGAATGTCTGGCCACGCTATGGCTAAAGCTTTCTGAGACCCTTGCCCAAATCCTCATGGGAAGTGCATGCTGCCAGAAAGCAGCCTCCTCTGAGAATATATTTAAGGTGATATCCTGGGCTGACTCCCAGGAGCTCTGCTAGGCCCTGCTCCACTCAGGCGCCTCACAGCATCAGCCCTGGGGAACCCGGCACCCTGAGCAGCTGAGCCGCCCCACTTCCCAAGCTGTCTGGCGCAGATAGCTAACAAGGACACTCTGTTCCCTGAGCACTTTTTGGCTGTGCTGGTCACACCTCCAGTCAGCCAAGTAGGATGGGAAATTTCAGGAGGCACTCTCCTAAACGAGCGCTGTGCAGAAACCAGCACAGTAAATACTGAAGTAGAAAACCAGATGAGAGGCCACGGAAAGATATCTGAGTTGAGGAAGAATTAAAGGTTTGCCAGAATTTTCCTGGCTAAAAAGGTTTCCTAGGCACATTGGGCCCATCTCCCTCTTACTCACCCTGTCCTAGGATACTCCAGCCTGGGAAGTCTGGGCTGGCTTCAAGTCCAGCTTTACGGGAGTTCCTCTCCCCTGAGAACATTCTCCCTCTCCCCCCCCTCTTGTGAGTGCTCCCTGGAGACCCTGTCCTTTCCTTCTGACAAGCCTGTCCCTAGGTGGCAAAGTCCTCCTTCTCACTTAAAATCACCTTTATTACCTTCTGTGTTTTATTCTTGTTTATTTCCTGGTTTTTGGGCTGCGCCCGGTGTCGCATGGGGCTTACTCCTGGTTCTGTGTTCAGGGATCACTTGTGGTGAGGCTTGGGGGACCATATGTGGCACTGAGGGGGAGAACCCAGGTCGGCTGCAGGCAAGGCGGCGTCCTACCTGCTATCACCCGGCCCTTCATATGCCTCTTAGACTCTTCTTGAGATACAGCTGGAACATCCCTGAAAGTCACATGCCGACTGAAGCCAGGTCCCTCAGGTCTGACTGGGCTGAGGCAGGATCTTCAGCCAGACACAGGCCACTTATTCTGGCCCGTAGTTACAGTTTCCTGCTTTGGGTGTTGGCTGAGTCCCAGTGGTTTCCTGATATCAACCTCTTGTTTGGTGGCTCTATCTTGGCTGCCCCTGGAGCTTACCTCGTTCTCAGCCCGTGAGCCCAGACCAAAACACAAAGGTCTCTGTGACTATGAGGTCTTGTACCCCTGGAAACACAATGTATCCCTGGGCTCTGGGCTGTAGATAGTCCCAGATAAGGAAAAAGCTGAGCGTTCAGGCACACACCTCCTGTTTTCTTGCACTTCCCCTCATATTATCCCTCGGTTTCCTCACACTTCCCTTCACATTATCCCTCAGTTTCCTCACACTTCCTGATCACATTATCCCTCAGTTTCCTCATACTTCCCTTCACATTATCCCTCAGTTTCCTCACACTTCCTTTCACATTATCCCTCAGTTTCCTCACACTTCCTTTCCACATTATCCCTCAGTTTCCTCACACTTCCCTTCACATTATCCCTCAGTTTCCTCACACTTCCCTTCACATTATCCCTCAGTTTCCTCACACTTCCCTTCACATTATCCCTCGGTTTCCTCACACTTCCTGATCACATTATCCCTCAGTTTCCACACTTCCTGATCACATTATCCCTCAGTTTCCTCACACTTCCTGATCACATTATCCCTCAGTTTCCTCACACTTCCTGATCACATTATCCCTCAGTTTCCTCATACTTCCCTTCACATTATCCCTCAGTTTCCTCACACTTCCCTTCACATTATCCCTCAGTTTCCTCACACTTCCTGATCACATTATCCCTCAGTTTCCTCACATTTCCCTTCACATTATCCCTCAGTTTCCTCACACTTCCTGATCACATTATCCCTCAGTTTCCTCACACTTCCCTTCACATTATCCCTGTTTCCTCACACTTCCTGATCACATTATCCTTCAGTTTCCTCACAATTCCTCTCATATTATCCCTCAGTTTCCTCACACTTCTCACATTTTCCCTCAGTTGCCTCACACTTCCTCTCATATTAATAGAGGAGCCAACATTTTGTAAAACAACCCCATTTCTTATAACCACTAATGGTCTTCAGACTCACTGGGAGACCTGCTACTGGGCCCCACTCCCAGGTTCTGATTCAGTGGCTGTGGGTTAGAGCCTAAGGAGCTCCCAGGTGGCTCGAAGGTGCAGGCAGAGGAGCAATGACACCCTCTGGATATCCTTCCAAGAACTAGGTATGTCCTCTGGCCAGGAATAGAGGCGTTTGGACTTGGGGAAAGTGGAGCCCTTTTGGAAAAGGGAGAGGAGAGATGGAGAAGAGAAGCTTCTAGGAAGATGGTGGTCTCAGGAGGACAGTCGGCTACTGAACTGACACTATGCCAGCAGCAGGGGACAGAGGCCAGCCACAGAGTGTGGGAAAGTATAGTCTGAGGGCCAGCAGCAGAGTCCAGGAGAAGTGTCTGGGGATCAATCTCAGAGAAGTTTCCATACCCGGCTCCGGGAGAATCCAGAATGTGAGAGCAACCCATACCCAGGGCAGAGTAGATGTGTAGGGAGGGTATGTTGGACCAGCCCAGCCAGCTCAGGGCAGGCCCCGTATTCGAGCTTTGCTGAGGACTCCCAAAGGGAGCCAGAGCTCTTGGGGACACCCAAGGATGAGCCTGTATTTACCCCGTGCAGGAGGAAGTGGTGACCTGCGAGCCCCTCCCATTTCAGTGTTTATTTTTATTCTTCTTTCCCGAACTTCTTAGAAAAGTTTCTTTTTAAAATCCCGCATCTCAGGATTACAATTATGTAAATAATATACACAGAGAAGAGCAGAGTGGGAGAAACACTTTAAAATATTAACATTGCTGGTGTCCGTGTGGAAACCGCCAAGAATTATTTGTTTTTCTTTTCTCCCACTGCCAAATTCTTGTCTTGTGATTAAATTATTTTTATAGCAAAAAAAAAAAAAAAAAAAAGAAAGAAAAGGAAAGAACAACCCAGCCCTTTTTTAGAACAGAAGGAAAGTCCTGGTGCTCTTGACTGCGCAGCGAAGTGGGGGGGCTTCTGCCTCTGCCTCTACCAGACAGATTCAGACGGGCGGGGAGGGGCTGGCTTCTGCCTCTGCCTCTACCAGACAGATTCAGACGGGCGGGGAGGGGCTGGCCTTCGGTGTAAGAAGTCTTAGAATGACCAGGCCAGCTGAGAGATTGAACTATTAGGATTACTGTAGGCATCCTGATGGTGTCCCCAAAATATTTTAAAAGTGAATTGAAAGGAGATAGAAATGACACTCAGCACCTCTGACTTGTCCCCTTTGGTACCTTCCTAGGGCTCAGGCGATCATTTATTTTTCCAGAGTCCTACCTGGCCAGGCAGAGGAAGAGTGACATAGCCCACATAGCTATAGCATCAAGATTTGGTGAGGTGGAGCCCGGTGAAAACATCAAAGACTCCAACTGAATCAGGAAAGTTCTCGAAGAAGCCACAGGCTCTGTCCTTAGGGTGCCCCCAAATATTTTAAAAGCAAGTTGGAAGGAGACAAAGAACGCTTTGCACTGACGACAAAGAGGCGAGAGAGGCAGTTCATAGACTCAAAATTATTGCAACAGCCTAGACAGCTTGGCCCAAACTAACAAAGATAACACTGAACAGAGCCAAGTGCAAAGGCCTATATTTAGGTTAGAAAATGGACAGTTAAACGGCATCTTTTTTCTTTCCTTCATGTTCTCCTCTGTTCCATTCCTTTCCCCTTGTCTATCTTTTCTAAAGCTTCCATAGTGAGCTCATGACTTTGATTGCAAAAGGTTGCTTAAAGACATAGATAGGGTCAAACCAACTGATAGTTCTATAGCCACAATGAATGCCTGTCAACTCTTGAGAAAAGTGTCAGTATAGTTCAGGGAATAGATGCTTGGCGCGCTATGTGCAGAAGGCGGCAGGCATACAGGGAGCCCAAGAGCGGGAGGATTCAGTGATGCAGCCTTACATCACTGGAGATGTAAGGAATGGAGATGGAGAAGTCCTGGGAATACTGAACAGTGAGGGGCCAGGAGACGCTCAGAGGCTGGACTCGGTGCTTCGCATGGGTCAATCCCCTGAGCACCCGGTCAGGTGGCCTCCAGCACTCAGCTGAGCACCAGTGGGTGTGGCCTCCAGCAGAAGAAAAGCCTGGTTTGATGACTGGAGTGTCCGGTGCTGGACGCAGGGAAAGCAAAGCAAACAAACCACATTCTCACTGCTGCTGGAGCCTCAGCAGCAACAAAGAGAAGGAACAGCAACGACCCATGCATGGCAGCTTCGGGAAAGTGGCACTGTGGTCAACAAAACCATTCCAGAGGCAGAGGGTCACTCCTGCCAGATGCTGCAAAGACCTGCTGAGCCTGCAGGCAGGACGAGAGGGCTGAGAGCAACTTCAGGGTGCAAACACATTATCTGGAACTTCCTGTATGAGGTGAGGGCACCCCCCAGTCCTCTACACACACGAACACACATGCACACACATGCACACACGGATGCGTACAGGCATGCACACACGCGCATGCACACACATACACACATGCACACAAGCACACATATGCACACACATACATAATGCCTCCTGCCCCTCGAGGTGTTGCAGGTGTGGCTGCAGTGCCCGGCTGTGTCAGCAGGTGGCAGACAGGGAGACAGGCTTGTCTACACCCAGGGCTCTGCCCCGTGGGCCCTGGATGGTTGACAATCTGACATAGAAAAAGAATGGGGGCGGGAGCGATGGCCCAGCAGGTAGGGCGCTTGCCTTGCACGCGCCGGCCAGTGCTGGCCTGGGTTCGATCCCGGCATCCCATATGGTCCCCCAAGCACCACCAGGGGTAATTCCTGAGTGCAGAGCCAGGAGAAACCCCTGAGCATTGCCGGGTGTGACCAAAAAAAAAGAAAAAAAAAAAAAGAAAAAGACTGGGTCCCCTGGGATGAACCCAGAGCCACGGCCTGGCAAGCTACCCGTGGTGTATTCGATATGCCAAAAACAGTAACAATAATGGACCTCATTCCCAATGCATGGAGACGTTACTGGTGCCCACTTGAGAAAATCGATGAACAACGGGAAGACAAGTGACACACACATACTTACACATGCACGCACACACACGTACACACGCATACACACACGTACACACACACATGCAACACACACACACGCACACACACGTACACACACACATGCAACACACCGCTTTAAGTTTGGCTCACCGTGGGGATGAATTGGATCTCATAGGCATCCACAGCCCCTGGCCCCCGTGTCCACTCTGTCCGAACCGTGGTCTCCTCTACCAGCTGCAGCCGCAGCCCTCAATGGCTGGTATCTCTGACCAGGAGAAGCGGGTATGGAGAACTTGTTAGCCTGAGGCAACTTTTCACCCCCTATCCCTACCTCCTCTGCGCCCCTGAGCGTCCCAGGAACTGTCTAGGACTGCACTAAGAGATCATAGAGATGGCGCCAGAAAGCTAATCAAAGTGGGTAAGGTCGGCCCTCTACATGGCCAACTCAAGCTCAATCCCTGGCATCCCATATAGTCCCCCTGCATACCACCAGGAGTGATTCCTGAGTGCAGAGCCAGGAGTAACCCCTGAGCATCACCAAGCATGACCCCACCCCCAAAAAGCCGAATCTCCCCAGAAAACCAAGCCAAGAGCCACAGCCGGCTTACCAGCTTGGGCCTGGACTGTGCAGCAGGACGCTGCCTTACATGTCCCTGAGTTCCTTTCCAGGCCCCGCCAAATCGGTGTTTTCTTTTTGGGACCAAACCCAGCAGTGCCCAAGATTTACTCCTGGTTCTATGCTCAGGGATCACACTCATGGGGCAGTGAGAAGAAAGACAATCACCTCAACTAACTTGCTGGCTCTTCCAGTCGAAAAGAATTAAAAGAATTCAATTCCAAAAGTGGAAATTGCCACAAGCACGTGGGAGTCAGAGGTTAGGTAAGATAGAGAAGGGAACATGTGTGAATAAATGTCAAAAGGTCTGATACCAACATAGAACTGAGCATTAAATACAGACAAAAAATGCACATGATGGCTTCTAAGTGTGCGTAGTGCAACCCACAATGTGTAGGAGGAGGAGAGAGAGGGAGAGAGAGAGAGGAGATAAAGAGCCTGCCATTTAGGCAGGACGTGGGAGGGGGAGGGAATTGGGGACATGGGTGGTGGGTGATGGGCACTGGTGGAGGGCGGGTGCTGGAACACTGTGTGACCGAAACCTCCAAGCGTGAACAAGGTTGTAATTGTATATCTCACGGTGGTATAATAAAATGTTAAAAAATTTCAATTTAATTCCAAAGAATTAAAAAGAGGAACCGGAGCGATAGCACAGCGGGTAGGGCGTTTGCCTTGCATGCGGTCGACCTGGGTTCGATCCCTGGCATCCCATATGGTCCCCCGAGCACCACCAGGAGTAATTCCTGAGCGAAGAGCCAGGAGTAACCCCTGAGCATTGCTGGGTGTGACCCAAAAAAGAAAATAAAACAAAGAATTAAAAGAATAAATGACTCAAGATAAATCAAATCACCAAGGTCAGGCGAAATGTGGATCAGGAGGTCTTGCCAAAGGTCGAAACTACCACAAATGTGTGGGAGCAGAGGTTAGGTAAGACAGAGAAAGGAACAGTGGACCAATGATGGTCGAAAATCTATTACAATCCACAACATGTAAGAGAGGGGAAGAGAGAGGGAGAGAGAGGGGGAGAGAGAGAGAAGAGCAAGAGAGAGAAAGAGCAAGAGAGAGAAAAAGAGATGGAGAACCTGCCATGGAGGCAGGCTAGGGAGGGGGAGGGTATCGGGGACATTGGTGGTGGGAGGTGAGCACTGGAGGAGGGATGGGTGCTGGAACACTGTATGGCTTTAAACCCAAACAAGAACATTTCTGTAATTGTCAGAAATAGATAGATAGATAGATAGATAGATAGATGATAGATAGATAGATAGATAGATAGATAGATAGATAGATAGATGATTGATAGATAGATAGATAGATAGATAGATAGATAGATAGATAGATAGATAGATAGATAGATAGATAGATAGATAGATAGATAGATAGATAGATGATAGATGGATGGATGAATAGATAGATAGATAGATAGATAGATAGATAGATAGATAGATAGATAGATAGATAGATGGATGGATGGATGAATAGATAGATAGATAGATAGATAGATAGATAGATAGATAGATAGATAGATAGATAGATAGATAGATAGATAGATAGATAGATAGATAGATAGATAGATAGATAGATAGATAGATAGATAGATAGATAGATAGATAGATAGATAGATAGATAGATAGATAGATAGATAGATAGATAGATAGATAGATAGATAGATAGATAGATAGATAGATAGATAGATAGATAGATAGATAGATAGATGATGGATAGACAGATAGATAGATAGATAGATAGATAGATAGATAGATAGATAGATAGATAGATAGATAGATAGATAGATAGATAGATAGATAGATAGATAGATAGATGATAGACAGACAGACAGACAGACAGACAGACAGATAAAATCAGTTGCCACGTGTCTCCAGCACCGGCTCTCCTTCACCTCCCCGCACCTGGGAAACAGGGTCTTCCTACAAGCACCTGGTCCTACCCCTGCAGAGATCCGGCAATGGGGGCAGGGGGCTGGGGAGGGACAACGACACTCCGTCCCAGCAGGCCCTCCCGAAACCCTCCCCCACCCCCCGCGTTCCAGCTCCCAGTCCACCCCCCACCCCAGCCTCACCTTCCCGCAGTCCTCCCCGGCGTAGCCGTCCCTGCAGACGCAGCGGCCCTCGCGACACTCTCCGCGGCCCAGACAGTCTCCTGGGCACGTCTGGATGGCGCAGTCGGGGCCTCGGAAGCCCTCCACACACACGCACTGACCGTTTGTGGCACAACTCCCGGGGCCCGCAGCCCCGGGCAGGCGCTGGACGGAGGCGCGTCCTGGCCGCAGTCCTCGCCGCTGTACCCCGCGTGGCACACGCACACTCCCCTGCACGCAGCGCCCGCGACCGCGGCAGTCGGCCGGGCAGGTGCGGGTGGCGCAGGCGGGGCCGGTGTAGCCTGAGTCACACACGCAGCGCCCGTCTACGCAGCGGCCGCGTCCGTGGCAGTTGGCGGGGCAGGTCCGGAGACCGCAGTCCTCGCCGGCGTAGCCCTCCCAGCAGGCGCACACGCCGTCCTGGCACACGCCGCGCTGGTGGCAGTCGCGAGGGCACCGCCGCACACCGCAGTCCTCACCTTCGTATCCGTCGTCGCACACGCAGCGGCCGTCACAGGCAGTGACCGCGGCCTCGGCACCCCGCGGGGCAGTTGCGCACGCCGCAGTCCTCCCCCCTGGTAGCCCGCGTCGCACACACACACACCGTCCTCAGCGGCCGCGGCCGCGACAGTCCCAGGACACCGACGGCTCCCCGCAGTCGTCACCGGAGAAGCCCGGGTTGCACACGCAGCGGCCGTCCACGCAGCGCCCGCGCCCGCGACAGTCCCCAGGGCAGGCGCGCGTGCCGCAGTCCCGGCCCGTACCCGGGGCCAGCACACGCAGCGACCGTTCTCACAGCGACCCCGGCCTCGACAGTCCCGGGACAGCTGCGCTACACCACAGTCCTCTCCGCTATAGCCCGCGTTGCACACGCACACCGCGCCGTTCTCGCACCGCCCGCGGCCGCGACAGTCCCCGCTGGACAAGCGCGTGCGCCCACAGTCAGGCCCGGTGTACCCCGGCCAGCACACGCAGCGGCCGTCCTCGCAGTGGCCACGCTGGTTGCAGTCGCCGGGGCAGGCGCTGCGCTGCAGTCGTCTCCGCTGTAGCCCGCGTCACAAATGCATTCGCCATCCTCGCAACGCCCTCGGCCGTGGCAGTCCCGGGACAGGTGCGCCGCGCTGCAGTCGTCGCCGGCGTAGCCCGGCCAGCACACGCAGCGGCCGTCCACTTAGCGCCCACCCTCGCCCGCAGTCCCACGGGCGGCTGCGCGCGCTCCACAGTCCTCCCCTGTGTAGCCGGGTCGCACACACTGCGGCCCCGTCCACGCAGCGGCCCCTCTGGCTGCAGCCCCGGGGACAACTCCTCACCCTACAGTCCTCCCCTGTGTAGCCGGGTCGCACACGCAGTGGCCGTCCACGCATTGGCCCCCTCTGGCTGCAGCCCCTGGGGCAGGAGCGCTGGCCACAGTCGTTGCCCGGAAGCCGGGCCGGCACACGCACACACGCCCGCACGCAGCGCCCGTGGCCGTGGCAGTCCCCAGGGCAGGAGGGCCAACCACAGCTGGGGCCCGAGTAGCCGGGGAAACACGCGCAGCGGCCGCCACGCAGCGCCCCTGGTCGTTGCAGTCCTCGGGGCAGGAGTCTGAGGGGTGGAGACGCAGGGGACACCCCAGTGTCCGTGGGGTCGAGCATGTGGTCCCGCCCCAGCCTGGCTCGCAGGAGCAGGCGCAGCGGCTTATGTCAAAGACACCGTGAAGGCTGCAGAGGCTGCGTGTGTCCGTCTGACCTGGGGGGTAGAGTAGGGGCACTCAGTCTCCAGGAGAGGCCTGGCTGCAGCGCC
Source organism: Cryptotis parvus (assembly GCA_021461705.1). Taxonomy (NCBI): domain Eukaryota; kingdom Metazoa; phylum Chordata; class Mammalia; order Eulipotyphla; family Soricidae; genus Cryptotis; species Cryptotis parvus. Next base: position 50,609 of record JAJIBD010005074.1, on the reverse strand, counting down.
CTCTAGGAGACCGTCCCTTGCCCCCAACTGGGCCTGTCACTCTAGGGACCTACCAGGGCCTTCCAGCTGGCCGCCTTCTGCGGTGCCCTGGGCTGGCTTCACCACCACCACGGGCAGGGAAGTGCCTTGGTGGGCCTTTCTACGGACCAACGGTGCCCACTCACCCCTCTGTCTCCCTCTTCCTGTGCTCACCTGTGCCAGCCTGGGCCGTAGCAGGACAGCAGCCCGCAGAACACTGCTCCCTGAGACCACGCACCAGCTCTTCCAGCGCCTCCAGCCGGATCCGCAGGGCCTGCACATCTGAAGCAGGAGCAGGAGGCTCTGTGCCTGGGGGGCAGCCACAGCCAGCCGAAGGGGGCAGGTTGATGCGATGGGTGAACACCACTTGCTTCTCCCGCCTTCCACCGTGTGTTCATAAAGCTGGGAAGAGGGACTCCGCCCGCCTGCCTCCCCTGGCTGAGGAGGGGGGCGGAGGGCGGACCGTGTCAGGTTGGTCCTGGTCCGAGGAGCAAAGGGGCCGCTCTGACTGTGCTCAGCAGAACCAGGAGGGCCAGGCTGGATGCTGGGGAACAGTTGGCTGCCATCACTCAGGAAGCTGCAGAGAGAGCAGATGCATGAGAGCAGCTTCCCAGAGGAGACCAGATGGACCCACCCGACAGACCCCCGCACTCTCAGGCCCACCGTCTATACTTCACGCCCAATACGCCTGTGCTCAGGCCGGAGCAACAGGACAGCGAGGGAGGGGGCTTGCCTTGCACGTGGCTGACCTAGGTTCGATCCCCAGCTCCTATATGGTCCCACAAGCAGCAGCAGAGCCATTCCTGATTGCAGAGCCAGGAGTTGCCTCTAAGCATCACCGGGTGTAATCCCAAAAAAAAAAAATGCCCTGGGATACTGTCTGCCCTAATACTGTCTGCCGCCCCCAGGGTACTGTCTGCAGTGCTATTTTGCTTCACTTAAAACAAAAACTACAGGGCCGGAGCGATAGCCCAGTGGGTAGGGCCTTTGCCTTGCTCGTGGCCGGCCTGTGCCGGCCTGGGTTCGATCCCTGGCATCCCATATGGTCCCCGAGCACCGCCAGGAGTAATTCCTGAGTGCAGAGCCAGGAGAAACCCCTGAGCATTGCCGGTGTGACCCAAAAAAAAAAAACCTACATTCAGGGGACCAGGGAGATAGTAATAGGGCTGGAGCACATGCTTGGCAGGCAGGGGCCCTGAGGTCAACTCCCTTCACCACATGGGCCCTGAGCACTGAATCAGGAACAACTTTTGTGCACGTCTGGATGTAGCCCAAAACAAATAAAAAAAGAAAAACCCCACGTTCAGTACAACCTCGGGGCAGATTTGGTCTCCAGCCCACTTCACGATGCCTTGCGGTTCCATTTACTACCCTTCACACAGGTGCTGTCCGGCCACTGACAGGTGAGCTTACTCGAGCCCGGGGAGCCCTGGGTGAGCCCAGGTGAGCTTACTCGAGCCCGGGGGGCCTCCACAGCGCAGCTCTTCACACGACCATTCAGGGTGAATCCTTCCTGCTCAAATCGTGACTTATTTGTCATTGATACCTAGAAGTGTTCCCTGAAGCACGGTCAGAGAACCCTCCACACACAGCGGTGCTCATGTCTTCGTGTCATTTACTGATGCCAGGACCATCGGCTAAATCCTTCTCCCACAGCTAGAATGGGAATTCCAAGAACACGGTTGATATCTGCCCTAGGATTCTGCCCTGGGATACTGTCTTTCAGGATACTGTCTGCCGCCCTGGGATACTGTCTGCAGTGGAATACTGTCTACCCTGAATGCTGTCTGCCCTGGATGCTATTGCCTTGGTAACTGTCTGCCCTGGATGCTGTCTGCCTTGGTAACTGTCTGCCCTGGATGCTATTGCCTTGGTAACTGTCTGCCCTGGATGCTGTCTGCCTTGGTAACTGTGTGCCCTGGATGCTATTGCCTTGGTAACTGTGTGCCCTGGATGCTGTCTGCCTTGGTAACTGTGTGCCCTGGATGCTGTCTGCCTTGGTAACTGTGTGCCCTGGATGCTGTCTGCCTTGGTAACTGTCTGCCCTGGATGCTGTCTGCCTTGGTAACTGTGTGCCCTGGATGCTGTCTGCCTTGGTAACTGTGTGCCCTGGATGCTGTCTGCCTTGGTAACTGTCTGCCCTGGATGCTGTCTGCCTTGGTAACTGTGTGCCCTGGATGCTGTCTGCCTTGGTAACTGTCTGCCCTGGATGCTGTCTGCCTTGGTAACTGTGTGCCCTGGATGCTATTGCCTTGGTAACTGTGTGCCCTGGATGCTGTCTGCCTTGGTAACTGTCTGCCCTGGATGCTGTCTGCCTTGGTAACTGTGTGCCCTGGATGCTGTCTGCCTTGGTAACTGTGTGCCCTGGATGCTGTCTGCCTTGGTAACTGTGTGCCCTGGATGCTGTCTGCCTTGGTAACTGTATGCACTGGATGCTGTCTGCCTTGGTAACTGTGTGCCCTGGATGCTATTGCCTTGGTAACTGTCTGCACTGGATGCTGTCTGCTATGTTTGCTTTCTGCCCTGTTGCTGTCTCTATGATACTGTCTGCTCTTGGATGCTTTCTGCCGTATTTACTGTATGCCTGGGATACGGTTTTCTGTGGATACTGTCTGCTCTGGATACTGTCTGCCCTGGGATACTGTCTGCCCTGGGATACTGTCTGCCTTGGGATACTGTCTGCCCTGGGATATTGTCTGCCCTGGGATACTGTCTGCCCTGGGATACTGTCTGCCCTGGGATATTGTCTGCCCTGGGATACTGTCTGCCCTGGGATACTGTCTGCCCTGGGATACTGTCCGCCTTGGGATACTGTCTGCCCTGGGATACTGTCTGCCCTGATACTGTCTGCCCTGATACTGTCTGCCTTGATACTGTCTGCCCTTATACTGTCTGCCCTGGGATATTGTCTGCCCTGGGATACTGTCTGCCCTGGGATACTGTCTGCCCTGGGATACTGTCTGCCCTGGGATACTGTCTGCCCTGGATACTGTCTGCCCTGGGATACTGTCTGCCCTGGAATACTGTCTGCCCTGGATACTGTCTGCCCTGGGATACTGTCTGCCCTGGATACTGTCTGCCCTGGGATACTGTCTGCCCTGGGATACTGTCTGCCCTGGGATACTGTCTGCCCTGGGATACTGTCTGCCCTGGAATACTGTCTGCCCTGGGATACTGTCTGCCCTGGAATACTGTCTGCCCTGGGATACTGTCTGCCCTGGGATACTGTCTGCCCTGGATACTGTCTGCCCTGGGATACTGTCTGCCCTGGGATACTGTCTGCCCTGGGATACTGTCTGCCCTGGGATACTGTCTGCCCTGGGATACTATCTGCCCTGGGATATTGTCTGCCCTGGGATACTGTCTGCCCTGGGATACTGTCTGCCCTGGGATACTGTCTGCCCTGATACTGTCTGCCCTGGAATACTGTCTGCCCTGGGATACTGTCTGCCCTGGAATACTGTCTGCCCTGGGATACTGTCTGCCCTGGAATACTGTCTGCCCTGGGATACTGTCTGCCCTGGGATACTGTCTGCCCTGGGATACTGTCTGCCCTGGGATACTGTCTGCCCTGGGATACTGTCTGCCCTGGAATACTGTCTGCCCTGGGATACTGTCTGCCCTGGAATACTGTCTGCCCTGGATACTGTCTGCCCTGGAATACTGTCTGCCCTGGATACTGTCTGCCCTGGGATACTGTCCGCCCCTGGGATACTGTCCGCCCTGGGATACTGTCCGCCCTGGGATACTGTCTGCCCTGGAATACTGTCTGCCCTGGATACTGTCTGCCCTGGATACTGTCTGCCCTGATACTGTCTCCTCTGATATTGTCTGCCCTGATACTGTCTGCCCTGATACTGTCTGCCCTGATACTGTCTGCCCCGATACTGTCTGCCCTGATACTGTCTGTCCCGATACTGTCTGCACTGATACTGTCTGCCCTGATACTGTCCGCCCTGATACTGTCTGCCCTGGGATATTGTCTGCCCTGGGATACTGTCTGCCCTGGGATACTGTCCGCCCTGGGATACTGTCTGCCCTGGAATACTGTCTGCCCTGGATACTGTCTGCCCTGGAATACTGTCTGCCCTGGATACTGTCTGCCCTGGAATACTGTCTGTCCTGGATACTGTCTGCCCTGGTACACTGTCTGCCTTGATACTGTCTGCCCTGATACTGTCTGCCCAGATACTGTCTGCCCTGGTACTGTCTGCCCTGATACTGTCTGCCCTGGGATACTGTCTGCCCTGGAATACTGTCTGTCCTGGATACTGTCTGCCCTGGTACACTGTCTGCCTTGATACTGTCTGCCCTGATACTGTCTGCCCTGGTACTGTCTGCCCTGATACTGTCTGCCCTGATACTGTCTGCCCTGGGATACTGTCTGCCCTGATACTGTCTGCCCTGATACTGTCTCCTCTGATATTGTCTGCCCTGATACTGTCTGCCCTGATATGTCTGCCCTGATACTGTCTGTCCTGATACTGTCTGCCCTGATACTGTCTGCCTTGATACTGTCTGCCCTGATACTATCTGCCCTGATACTGTCTGCCCTGATACTGTCTCCTCTGATATTGTCTGCCCTGATACTGTCTGCCCTGATACTGTCTGTCCTGATACTGTCTGCCCTGATACTGTCTGCCCTGATACTGTCTGCCCTGATACTGTCTGCCCTGATACTGTCTGCCCTGATACTGTCTGCCCTGATACTGTCTGCCCTGATACTGTCTGTCCTGATACTGTCTGCCCGCGATACTGTCTGCCCCGATTCTCTCTGTCCTGATACTGTCTGCCTAGATACTGTCTGCCTTGATACTGTCTGCCCTGATACTGTCCGACCTGATACTGTCTGCCCCGATACTGTCTGCCCCGATGCTGTCTGCCCTGATACTGTCTGCCCTGATACTGTCTACCCAGATACCGTCTGCCCTACGATACGTCAGCTATGGGATACTGTCTGCTTTGATACTGTCTGCCCTGATACTGTCTGCCCTGATACTGTCTGCCCTGATACTGTCTACCCAGATACCGTCTGCCCTACGATCACGTCAGCTATGGGATACTGTCTGCTTTGATACTGTCTGCCCTGATACTGTCTGCCCTGATACTGTCTGCCCTGATACTGTCTGCCCTGATACTGTCTACCCAGATACCGTCTGCCCTACGATACGTCAGCTATGGGATACTGTCTGCTTTGATACTGTCTGCCCTGATACTGTCTGCCCTGATACTGTCTGCCCTGATACTGTCTACCCAGATACCGTCTGCCCTACGATACGTCAGCTATGGGATACTGTCTGCTTTGATACTGTCTGCCCTGATACTGTCTGCCCTGATACTGTCTGCCCTGATACTGTCTACCCAGATACCGCTCTGCCCTACGATACGTCAGCTATGGGATACTGTCTGCTTTGATACTGTCTGCCCTGATACTGTCTGCCCTGATACTGTCTGCCCTGATACTGTCTGCCCTGATACTGTCTACCCAGATACCGTCTGCCCTACGATACGTCAGCTATGGGATACTGTCTGCTTTGATACTGTCTGCCTGATACTGTTGCCCTGAATACTGTCTGCTCTGGGACACTGTCTGGATACTGTCTACTCTGATACTGTCTGCTCTTAAGCGTCTGCTCTGATACTGTCTGCCTTTGGATACTGTCTTCTATGATTCTGTCTGCCCTGAATACTGTCGGCCTTGGGACACTGTCTGGATACCGTCTGCTCTGATATTGTTTGCCCTGATACTGTCTGTCCGGGGATACTGTGTGCGCGGGATACTATCTGCTCTGACACTGTGCCCAGAGATACGGTCTGCCCTGGGAAATTGTCTGCTCTGATACCCTCTGCTCTGGATACTATCTGTCCTGATACTGTCTGCACAGGAAACTGTCAGCCCAGGTACAGTGTGCTCTGATACTGTCTGTCCTGATATTGTGTGCTCTCAGATACTGCCGGCCCTGGAATACTGTCTATCCCGGGATACTGTCTGCTCTAATACTGTCTCCCCTGATACTGTCTCCCCTGATTCTGTCTCCTCTGATACTGTCTGCCCTGGGATACTATCTGCCCTGATACTGTCTGCCTGATACTGTCTCCTCTGATACTGTCTGCCCTGATACTGTCTGCCCCGATACTGTCTGTCCTGATACTGTCTGTCCTGATACTGTCTGCCCTGATACTGTCTGTCCTGATACTGTCTGCCCTGATACTGTCTGCCCTGATACTGTCTGTCCTGATACTGTCCGCCCTGATACTATCTGCCCTGGGATACTATCTGCCCTGATACTGTCTGTCCTGATACTGTCTGCCCTGATACTGTCTGCCCTGATACTGTATGCCCTGATACTGTCTGCACTGATACTGTCTGCCCTGATACTGTCTGCCCTGATACTGTCTGCACTGATACTGTCTGCCCTGATACTGTCTGCCCCGATACTGTCTGCCCCGATTCTCTCTGCCCTGATACTGTCTGCCTAGATACTGTCTGCCTTGATACTGTCTGCCCTGATACTGTCCGACCTGCTACTGTCTGCCCCGATACTGTCTGCCCCGATGTTGTCTGCCCTGATACTGTCTGCCCTGACACTGTCTGCCCTGATACTGTCTGTCCTGATACTGTCTGCCCTGATACTGTCTGCCCTGATACTGTCTGCCCTGATACTATCTGCCTTGATACTGTCTGCCCTGATACTGTCTGCCCTGATACTGTCTCCTCTGATACTGTCTGCCCTGATACTGTCTGCCCTGATACTGTCTGTCCTGATACTGTCTGCCCTGATACTGTCTGCCCTGATACTGTCTGCCCTGATACTGTCTGCCCTGATACTGTCTGCCTGATACTGTCTGCCCTGATACTGTCTGCCCTGATACTGTCTGCACTGATACTGTCTGCCCTGATACTGTCTGCCCTGATACTGTCTGTCCTGACACTGTCTGCCCTGATACTGTCTGCACTGATACTGTCTGCCCCGATTCTCTCTGCCCCTGATACTGTCTGCACTAATACTCTCTGCACTAATACTCTCTGCACAGGGATACTGTCTGCCCTGGGATACTGTCTGCCCTGATACTTTCTTCCCTGGATACTCGAGCTCTCCTGTTGGGAATCATTTCTCGCAGTGTTCAGGAGACTATAAGGTGCTGACGATCAGAACAGGTCTCCCACACACAAAGCGTATGCTCAGTCTACTGATTTTTTCTCCGGCCCCTGGACTCTCTGCTCAGAAACCTTAAGAAATATATTCACCCCACCCCGTCTCTCTCTTTCTTACTGACAACTCACTCTCAAATAAATCTATATAGTACTTACTTATCTCTCATCAGCCAAAGAGCAACTCCTTCTCCTCAGTACTTACCAGATTTCAAAACTTTGTTATTAAAGTTCTGGGGCCACAGCAGTAATACAGTGGCTATGGCTTTGCCTTGCATATGGCCAACCTGGTTTCGATTCCCAACATCCCTTATGCTCCCTCAAGCACTGCCAGGAATAATTCCCGGCGCAGAGCCAGAAATAATCCCTAAGCATTGCTGGGTGTAGCCTAAAAACCAATAAATAAATAAATGTTCAGGTAGAGTTAGAACATTTAGAGTTAGATCCAGGGGCCAGGGCGATAGGACTAGTGGGTAGGCTCTTGCCTTGCATGTGGCCTCCCCAGGTTTGATCCTCGACATCCTTTATGGTCCTCCAACCACCACCAGGAGTAATTCCTGAGTGTAGAGCCAGTAGTAACCCTGCTCATTGCCAGGTGTGACCCAAAACGAAAAGAAACCAACACAAGCTGACAAATGAATGATCTCTTTGTTAAGTTGTGCTGTCAATTGAAGGCAGGCAGAGAGAATGTCTCCTACACCTACATCTGCATGCAGAAACCACTTTTTTTTTTTTGGACCACACCAGGCAGTGCTCAGTACTCTGCTGGCTCTGTACTCAGGAATTACTCCTTATGATGCTCTGTGGACCACGTGGGATGTCAGGGATTGAACCTAGGTCAGCTGTGTGCAAGGCAAACAAATGCCCTGCCCGCTGTACATTGCTCCTAGCCCCAGAACTCCTCTTGGAATCAATCTAATGGGGCTGGAGCTATGTTACAGGACCAGTGGAAGCTGGCATGACGGAACCTGATCTCGATCTCTAACACTGCTTTGTCCCTTAAGCATCGCCAGGAACAACCCCGAGCACCAAGCTGGAGTAGCCCCTGAATCCCACCAGCGGCACCCAAAACTAAAAAGAAAAGAAATTAACCTAAGGGGCCTCATTGTGAAATATAAAGCAATACCTTCCAGAGCAATGATTTTGATATGAAAATACAGCGCTAACTTAAGCAGCACATATACTAAAATGGGGCTGGAGTGATAGTACAGCAGGTAGGGTGTGTGCCTTGAATGTGGCTGAACAGATGTTCAATCCCAGGCATTTCATATGGCCCCCTGGGCCCCACCAGAATTGATCACTGAGCACAGAACCCGAGTAAGTCCTGAGCACCACTGGGTGTGTCCTCAAAATAGAAAATACAAAGAAAATATAAATAAGGGCAAAAGAGTTCATTAATATAGGGTGTAGGGTGTGTGCCTGGTACACAGCAGACCTGGTTCAAACCTGGCATTGAGCATGAAAAGGCGAAAGATTTATGCGACCTGAAGAGAAACCAGAGTGTTGCAAATGGTTCTCTGAGCACCACCAGCAGTGATCCCGGAGCACAGAGCGAGGGTTAAGTCTTAGGCACTGATGGGTGTGGTATCTCTCCAACCCCCAAATAAAACAAAGAAAATACAGAACAAAACGTCTATGACCTTGGGGTCAACAAACATCTCTTAGCACCTAGTCACATAAAATTTAACCATAAAATATTTCACATAGGGGCCAAAGAGATAGTAGAGCAGGTAAGTGCTCACCTGGGTTCAGCCCCTGATGCCACCCATGGGTGTGGGGTCTGCCCTGTCTGCCCTGCACCCCACCCGTGTCTGCCCTGACTGCCCTGCCCCCGTGTCTGCCCTGTCTGCCCCGCCCCTGTGTCTGCCCTGTCTGCCCCGCCCCCCGTGTCTGCCCTGTCTGCCCTGCCCCCGTGTCTGCCCTGTCTGCCCTGCCCCCCCCGTGTCTGCTCCTGACTGCCCTGCCCCCCCCGTGTCTGCCCTGACTGCCCTGCCCCCGTGTCTGCCCTGTCTGCCCTGCCCCCCCGTGTCTGCCCTGTCTGCCCTGCCCCCGTGTCTGCCCTGTCTGCCCCGCCCCCGTGTCTGCCCTGTCTGCCCTGCCCCCCCGTGTCTGCCCTGTCTGCCCTGCCCCCCCGTGTCTGCCCTGTCTGCCCTGCCCCCCCGTGTCTGCCCTGTCTGCCCCGCCCCCGTGTCTGCCCTGTCTGCCCCGCCCCCGTGTCTGCCCTGTCTGCCCCGCCCCCGTGTCTGCCCTGTCTGCCCTGCCCCCCGTGTCTGCCCTGTCTGCCCTGCCCCCCATGTCTGCCCTGTCTGCCCCCGCCCCGTGTCTGCCCTGTCTGCCCCGCCCCCCCGTGTCTGCCCTGTCTGCCCCGCCCCCCCGTGTCTGCCCTGTCTGCCCCGCCCCCGTGTCTGCCCTGTCTGCCGCCCCCGTGTCTGCCCTGTCTGCCCCGCCCCGTGTCTGCCCTGTCTGCCCCCGCCCCGTGTCTGCCCTGTCTGCCCCGCCCCCCCCGTGTCTGCCCTGTCTGCCCTGCCCCCCCGTGTCTGCCCTGTCTGCCCTGCCCCCCGTGTCTGCCCTGCCTGCCCTGCCCCCCGTGTCTGCCCTGTCTGCCCTGCCCCCCCGTGTCTGCCCTGTCTGCCCTGCCCCCCGTGTCTGCCCTGTCTGCCCTGCCCCCGTGTCTGCCCTGTCTGCCCTGCCCCCCGTGTCTGCCCTGTCTGCCCTGCCCCCCCGTGTCTGCCCTGTCTGCCCTGCCCCCGTGTCTGCCCTGTCTGCCCTGCCCCCCCCCCCGTGTCTGCCCTGTCTGCTCTGCCCCCCCGTGTCTGCCCTGTCTGCCCTGCCCCCCGTGTCTGCCCTGTCTGCCCTGCCCCCCGTGTCTGCCCTGTCTGCCCTGCCCCCCCGTGTCCTGCCCTGTCTGCCCTGCCCCCCCGTGTCTGCCCTGTCTGCCCTGCCCCCGTGTCTGCCCTGTCTGCCCTGCCCCCCCGTGTCTGCCCTGTCTGCCCTGCCCCCCCGTGTCTGCCCTGTCTGCCCTGCCCCCATGTCTGCCCTGTCTGCCCTGCCCCCGTGTCTGCCCTGTCTGCCCTGCCCCCCCGTGTCTGCCCTGCCCCCCGTGTCTGCCCCTGACTGCCCCGCCCCGTGTCTGCCCCTGTCTGCCCTGCCCCCCCGTGTCTGCCCTGTCTGCCCTGCCCTCCCGTGTCTGCCCTGTCTGCCCTGCCCCCCCCGTGTCTGCCCTGTCTGCCCTGCCCCCGTGTCTGCCCTGCCCCCGTGTCTGCCCTGTCTGCCCTGCCCCCCCGTGTCTGCCCCTGTCTGCCCTGCCCCCCCGTGTCTGCCCTGTCTGCCCTGCCCCCCTGTGTCTGCCCTGTCTGCCCTGCCCGCCCCCCGTGTCTGCCCTGCCCCCCTGCCCCCGTGTCTGCCCTGCCCTGCCCCCCCCTGCCCAGCCACTGCAGAGCCAGGAGCAAGTCGGGAGCACTGCCAAGTATTGCCCCAAACAAACAAACTATGTATATCAGATAAAACTGAGCCATAAAAAGCATGAAAGAGACTGATCCAGAGCCAGGAGATTACTGAGAGAACGGGAGGACAGGTGGAATGTGGGTAACGGGGACCGCAGGTTCAATACCCAGAAGTGCAAGGGCACCTTGCGACCTGGTGTGGCCAAAAGGAGTGCTGGGAAGAGAGAGTCAGAGACAGAGACAGAGACAGAACCAGGGAGATAGAGACAGATAGAGACTGAGACAGACAAAGACAGAGAGAGACAAACAGAGGTATAGAGAGAGACAGAGACAGACAGACAGAGACAGAGACAGAGACAGAAACAGGGAGATAGAGACAGATAGAGACTGAGACAGACAAAGACAGAGAGAGACAAACAGAGATATAGAGACAGAGACAGACAGAGCGAGAGAGTCAGGAGACAGAGACAGAGAGATAGAGACAGATAGAGACTGAGACAGACAAAGACAGAGAGAGACAAACAGAGATATAGAGAGAGACAGAGACAGACAGACAGAGACAGAGACAGAGACAGAAACAGGGAGATAGAGACAGATAGAGACTGAGACAGACAAAGACAGAGACAAACAGAGATACAGAGAGAGACAGAGACAGACAGACAGAGACAGAGACAGAGGGATAGAAATAGAGTGAGACAGAGACAGAGAGATAGAGAGCAGAGTGAGACAGAGAAAGATAGAGTGAGACAGAGAGAGATAGAGACAGGGTAAGACAGAGACAGAGAGACAGAAAGATAGAGACAGGGAGAGACAGAGAGAGTGGAGACAAGGAGGAAGACAGAGAGAGAGACAGATACAGAGGGAGAGAGAAATATTGAGACAAAGAGAGACAGAGAGAGGGAGACAAAGACAGAAGACAGAGAGGGAGACAGAGACAGAGAGACAGAGACAGACAGAGAAACTGAGACATAGGCAAAGACAGAGACAAAGACAGAGACAGAGACAGAGAGGGAGAGAGACACAGAGATAGAGACAGAGAGGGAGAGAGACACAGAGATAGAGACAGAGAGGGAGAGAGACACAGAGATAGAGACAGAGACAGAGAGATAGCGAAGCTAGAGCTGGAGTTGATGCCTTCATGCACGTGGGGAGTTAGTGCAGGAGGCCAGGTGCTTGGCTTTGCAAGCCACTGATCACACATCAGTGCCTGGTACTGCATATGGCCCCCTGAGCAAAGCCAGGGTCTCTACTAAGCACAGAGCCAGGAAGAACCACTGAGCACTGCCAAATCTGGCCCTACCCCACTCCAAGGTGATAACTTCATCTGTCAAGGCCAGAGAGAGCTCAAGGTCTCAGTGGGCTGGAGGACGTTTGCACGAGGGACACCTAGGTATGATTCCCACTGGCAGGGCCTCTGAACACAGCCAGGTAGACCCTGAGCACCATCAAGTGTGAGACACTTACACATACACCAAAAAACATTAAAGACGCTACCAACAGAAAAGAAGGCAAGCTTCAGACTGAGGGACAGTCTGTGAGTTATGTGAGAATAGATGCACAAGCAGAAGGAGGGAGGAGGGAGACAGTTAAAATCTAAAACATAAAAGACTTAAAGTATTTCTCCATAATAGATAGACAGACAGAGACAGACAGACAGACAGACAGACAGACAGACAGACAGACAGACAGATAGATATGCCAGAGCTATATAGCTCTTTTTGATCACCAGATCACTTGGCATCCTGTTATTCATCAATTTGCAAGTAACATTTCCATTTGTCCCTATCACAATCACGTGGCCGCCCACCTACAAGATGGTCAGACTTCTTCGTCAAGACCCTGACGTTTAAGGTCAGGGTTTAAGGCTCTTCGTATTCCTGGAGAAAGCAGATGCCATTGGGCTACACTGGCACGTGATAGGGCTATTTATATATTTATATATAAATATTTAAATAAATATATATTTAAATATATACTTATGTATTATATATAAGCATGTTTATATATAACATATAAATATATATGTATACATATTCTCTGGATAAATATCCAGAGAACCAATAAAATATGAAAAGGTACATAATATCATCAGCCAAGGAAATGCAAATTAAAACACAAGAAAAAGCCATCAATTATATACTAAAATGACTGAGATCACAGGGACTATTGTTCTCTGTCAGGGAGAACTTCGAAGGCCTGGCCACTGTCTATTAGGGACAGCAGTGTGAATCAGTGCTGCCATCTTGGAAAACTATTTAGCAATGACTACTAAAGCCTAGAACATGGTAATTCTATTTCTTAATAAATGTGAAACATTCATGACCCCCAAAATATGTACAAGAATTAGCCACCACACAAATGGCATTCATAGGACAAATGCCCTATGGAGGGAAGGAAGAAAAAACATTGTGGCATAGTCTTGAGATGAAATATTATACAGCAGCAAAAAAACACCTTGCTACATGCAAAAGCAAGAACAAATGTCACACACATATTCAGCAAAAGGAAACAGCTACAGAAGGGAATATTTTGAATGGAGTTATACATATACTTTTTTTTTTTTTTTTTTTGCTTTTTGGGTCACACCCGGCAATGCTCAGGGTTACTCCTGGCTCTTTCACTCAGGAATTACTCCTGGCGGTGCTCAGGGGACCATATTGCATGCGGGAATGGAACCTGGGTGGGCCACATGCAAAGCAAATGCCCTATCCTCTGTGCTATCGCTCTGGCTCCTAAAATTTTAAAATAGTCAGATCTAGTTTAAAAATTTATACTAGATCAAAGGTCTGGAGCTTTGACTATGGAGACCTTGGTTTCTCACCTCTGCACTACACGGTACCCTGAACACCCCTTTGCACCACCAGGAGTGGCCCCTAACCCCATGCACTGAGCTTGAGTAGCCCCAGAACACTGCCAGCTGTGGCATCAAAACCAAAAACCAGAGCTGGAGCAATAGCACTGCGGGAGGGCATTTGCCTTGCCTGGGACTGACCCAGTTTGATCCCCAGCATCCTATATGGTCCCCTGAGCACTGCCGGGAGTAATTCCTGAGTGCAGAGACAGGAGTAATGCCTGAGCACCTCTAGATCTGGTAAAAAAAAAAAAAAAAAAAAGGGGCCAGAGCGATAGTCAGCGGGTAGGGCGTTTGCCTTGCACGCGGCCAGCCTGTCTGGCCTGGGTTCGATCCCGGCGTCCCATATGGTCCCTCGAGCACCGCCAGGAGTAATTCCTGAGGGGCAGAGCCAGGAGTAACCCATCGCCGGGTGTGACCCAAAAAGCAAAAAAAAAAAAAAATGGAAAAACAAAAGCCCAAAAACCAAAACAGGCAGAGCTAATCTCTGCAATTAGACTGACTAGGAGTACTTCAGGGATAGTGTTGACTGAAGGGTCATGAGAGGGTGTTTGTGGAAGTGTCTGGGCGCTGCTGTAATCGATGCATATGTATTCGCAAGTTAAACCAGCTGTGCAGTTAGGATTGTGCATTTCTGGACTGGAGAGCTCAATAGGCTCATGCCTTGCATGCAAGAGGCTCGGGATTGGTCCCTGGCACCATACGATCTCCTGAGCACCACCAAGAGTAACCCCGAGTAGCACGCCGTGTGGTGTAAAACAAAGATTTGTGCATTATACTCTGTTAAAATTATGCCTTAAAATAAAAGAATCTGGGGCCATAGCGATAGTACAGCGGGTAGGGCATTTGCCTTGCACATGGCCAAGCGGGTTCGATCCCGGCATCCCATATAGTCCCCCAAGCACCACCAGGAGTAATTCCTGAGTGCAGGAGTAACCCCTGAGCATCGCCGGGTGTGACCCATAAAGCAAATAATAATAATAATAATAATAATAATAATAAACAAAAAAATGAAAGAATCTCCACTAATCACCGACTCCTCTGGCCACAACATACCTCTCTCCTCTATTTCATGGCCACAGTGGTCAAAAGATCTTTCTGTCCTCCCCATTTCCATTTTCCACATCCCAGGCATGTTGTATTTCACTCCCTTCTGGCTTCTCCACCTTCTTTCCCCCCAAACAGTCTTTAAAGGTCTCCCAACAATCTCAGTGAGAAGAAACCTAAGAAACATTCCTCCTCTCTCTGGGCCTCCTCCCAAACCACCGAACACCATCGCAAACAGCCTTTATCTGTGTGTCAACAAAGCAGGAAAGATCTGCAACTCTTGGACACTTGAGATAGTAAATAAAGCATGGTTTCCCCCTCAGCCAGTGACCAAGGAGCTGAATTTTACTCAGCACCTTTTCCTCAAAGCTCCCCGGGCTTTGTAAAGTGCAGGCGAGGTTGAGACTCACTGCTCTGATCGCCCACCGCGGTGCTCTTTAGCCAGATCCATGACTTGCTTTTTCAAACAATCCCTCAGCTTCTGAGTTCAGCCCAGTCACCTCCTCCAAGAACTGAGTAATAGATTCTGCTGCCTACTTGGGGTTTCCAAACTCACCAATTCTAATGCCACCCATCGTCTTTCCTGCTCCCAGCCGCCCCACACACCAGAGCCATTTTCTTGCAGCAGCTCAGAGCCTTGCCATGCATTCTCCCTGCAAGCAAGACCATCTCCCTCTCTGTTTCTCAGCCACACCCTGCCGTGCTCAAGGCTGCTCTTGGCTCAGCACTTGAGTGTCGCTCCCGGTGGTGCTCAGGAGTCCCAGAGGTGCCAGGAATTAAACCGAGGCTTTCCACATGCCCAGCGGATGTTCAGCTCTGAGCTCTCTCTGGCCTCCGCCCCTCCCCTAAACATCTCCAATTTGGTCTTTCTCTCCCACTCTCCACCGTCCAACTCACTTTCCCATCCACCATCTGCTTGAGCAACTCTTTTTCGCCTCCAACTGATCCCTCTGCTCGCATCCTCCAGAGCAGCCAGGGTGTCATCTCCCCACCCGAAGCACTGTTGCTGTCTCCCTTCCGACAAGCAGGCCTGCCCCCCTACCCCTGCCCCCGTAACCTTTCCTCCATCTCTGCTTCAGTCCCACTGGCCTTATGTCCCTCAAACTCTTCCCAGCCCCAGACCTTAGAGGATTCTGGACTCTGTGGAATGCTTCTCGTTTCTCTTGGGCTCCTCACCCTCCATGCCTCAGCCCCTCACCCTTCCGAGGGGAAGTCCTGAGCAGTCAGGCCCTGCTGTCATGAGAGCACAGAGCTGTGCACATACTTAGGGCACTTATGATCAATTTAAAATAATGATTATTTGGAGGAGTCTTTGGTGAGTTTCTGCCCACTCTCAATCCTGCCCTGGCCTGGCTGCCTTTTCCTTGGCTACTGTGCTGAGTGTCTGGCACCCCTATAGGAGTTTGATAAATACTTACAGACGTAATGAGTAACTGAAAAGTTCAAGTGAAGCCCAGGCTAGCACCAGGGCAGGACCACGGACAGTGTCTGGGACTGGATGATGGTTAAAAGGGCAGAAGCGGGCCAGAGCGATAGTCCAGTGGGGGAGGGTGTTTGCCTTGCCGCGGCCAGCCCGGGTTCGATCCTCGGCATCCATATGGTCCCCCAGCACTGCCAGGAGTAATTCCTGAGTGCAGAGTCAGGAATAACCCAAATTCCTGAGTGCAGAGGCAGAATAACTGAGCATTACCAGGTGTGACTCAAAAGGAAAAAAAAAGGGGGGCAGAAGCAGGACAGGGCAGGGCAGGTGTGGGACAGGGGCAGGGCCAGGTGGCAGAACAGCAAACTCTCTGGGTGTTTGACGGAACTGGCTGAAGCTACACACGGGAACCCTCTCCCAGGAACATACTCACCACAGCAGAACTGGCCATTAAAACAAAAGCTCCAGTTGGCAACTTCCCAAATGTTTCACATAGTCAAGTGGATTAAATAAAGCGTGGTTTCCCCCACTCAGCAGCGTGAAAGCCATGAGAAGGAACTCCAACCATATGGACTGGCATCAAGGCTCTCGCTGATGCGGGCTCGCGCGGGAGAAGCCAGATGCAAACCAGAACACGCTGTGAAGCTCTATTTATACAATTTGGGGAGACATGACAGTCTGCAGAGCTACAAGTCAGAAATATGGGGGAGACAGTGTGGGAGTGCTGGGTGCTAAAACATCTTATTTCTTGGCCTGGGTGCTGGTCACCCAGTCTTGTTTATCTGTGGGATTAATTGAGGCAAGGATTGGGGTGCACAAAGAGAGAAAAGATAGGGGTGCTCAGACTGAGCGTGAAGAGGGCGTTCCAGGGAGCAGAATGTGGGGAGACTTGCTTGGGGGATGAGCAGCTCTGAGAGCAGAGAGAGACCAGAGACAGGGGGTCTGTCCCTGAACTAACAGACCTTCCCATCACACACCCGCATTTTCTGACTCTGAACTTTCTCCTGCAAAATTGAAGAGAAGCGGGCAATTTTAGGGTACCCATCCCTCACTCCCCACACACCTGAGAGAGAAGAGGAGCTGAGGAACCTTTACACCCCCACACACCTGAGAGAGGGGAGCTGAAGACTTTTCTTGGGAAGAGGCACCAGGCCTGAGACTGCCCAAGCCTGAGTCGCTGTCCCTGGACCCTCGGCACTTGGGGTGTAGTCTTGGGTGAAATGCGAGCTGTGTCTCGAAGGCCAGAGGGCTCCCACACCCGTGACTCCACAGGCAGACAGACGGAACCCTCTCTGGCCCTCCCTCCAAGGCACAGGGCTGCAGCCTTGCCCACTGCTCCCTCCTGCAGGCCAGAGCCGCCCCATAGCCTCCCTTCAGTGGCTCAGAAGGCGGGGTTGCTATTTCTCTTCAGTGCAGTGTGAGCCTCAGCTGGAGTGAGGGAAGGCACACAGGGCTCCATCAGGGCGCAGAGATACATTTGTCCCCACCGCTTGAGGGCCTTAGGAGTTACCCGACGACTGGTTCCTATGTCTTCCTCAGTGTGGAGCGAGAAGGAGCCTGGGTCTCTGCAGGACCCCACAGACCACACAGCCCTGTTGCCCCAAGCTTTCCACCCGACTCTGGACTCCTAAGTCCTGGGTGTCGCTTACATTTCTCTCTCCTTATCGCTGGCAGAGCTGGATGCTGTGGGGAGGGGGCAGCGCTCACCCTCTTGGCGCTCTCCCCACCTTGGAGGGCTGGCAGGGGTGGGGGGGGCAGCAAGCCGTGACTCAGCTCACTGGGTATTCTATTCGAGCAGTGGCCAACTCTGACACTTCGCTCATCTGTGACCACGGTCCTGAGAGGTGGAGCGAGGGGCTGGCTTCAGGCCACCCCCGGCCTCCAAGTGAACTTGGACGTGAGGGTTGAAGGCAGAAGGCTGAGGAGGGGGGGGGGGGGGAGGAGAGAGGCAGACGATAAAAGTTTGGATACAGAATTGCAAAGGGAGTGGGGGAAGCTAGCTGGGAGGTATGGATGGCCTTTATTGGGGCACAAATAGGCCGCGAGTGGGGGGGTGAAGAGGAAGAGGAAAGGGATTTCCAGAGCCCCGTGGGAGGGGCAGGCTCAGAGGGGGCCAGGGAGGTCTATCCCGTTCCCTCAATATAAGGGCGGGCGTGGGGCTGAGTGTGGTTCCCGGAGCTGGCGGGCAGCAGCTGTGGGGATTCCGACCTGCCTCCCAGTAGTTCCTCTCCGTTCCATTTCCAGTTGTTTCCCAGCCATTAAATTCTTTCCAGGCGAGATAAAGGGGCCCGCCTGCCCACCCGGGCGTGTCACGTGTTTGGGGGCGGGGAGCCGGGCTGGAGACCCGGCGTGGACAGAGCCCAGACCTCAGGGTCAGTAACAAAATCCAGGCTTGTCGCTGCTGGGAACCTTTGGGACTGTCCCCAGGTCACAGGGTCCTCGCTCCCGTCCAGGTTCAGCACTGGCTCAGAGTGCGTCCCACAACCCGTGTTCTGGCATTAGCGTCCCTGTTCGAGCCTCGGCACATCCCCCAGAGTTTCAGGCAACTCAGCCAAGCTCCTCCGGAGCCCTGCGCCCCATCTCCCCATGGGTCTCAGACAAACCAGGAGCTCCTCCACGCGCTGCCCTCCCGGTGCATTCCCGGCGCCCGCCACGCGCGCGCTGCCCACCGGTGCATTCCCGGCGCCCGCCACGCGCGCTGCCCACCCGGTGCATTCCGGGCGCCCCGCCAGGCGCGCTGCCCTCCCGGTGCATTCCCGGCGCCCCGCCAGGCGCGCTGCCCTCCCGGTGCATTCCCGGCGCCCGCCACGCGCGCTGCCCTCCCGGTGCATTCCCGGCGCCCCCCACGCGCGCTGCCCTCCCAGACACACCCTCACCGGGGATGGTCCCAGCGCGTGGGGCCGCTTCTGAGCCCTCGTAGCCGCCGGACCGCTCTAGGGTCGCTCCTCACCTGGGCGTGAGGGGCTGCCACGCTGCACCTGCTCGCGGAGGAGCTGCTCAGGGCACGCTGGGTGTCCCCGAGCTCGCAGGACGGACCCTGACTGGCTCCCCGCAGCCAGGAGCACAGAGCAGAGCCCGGTGGACGGTCGGTCTCGCGGCGACCGAGAAAAGGAGGGAGCCCGCTTTGAGCAGGGGGAGGAGAAGGGGAGGACCAGCATGAGGTCAGGGAGGGAGCGGAGATAGGGCAGGTCTGCCCTCCCCCCCACCCCCCTGCGGACCTCCCCTCCCTCGGAGTCACCCAGATACACCCCCGGCCAGAACCGCTGAGTCCATAGGGCGTCCCCCACCCCTGGTCCTTGCTCCACGTGGTTTCTCTTCCTCCCCACTCTAACTTTTGCCACTCTCCATGCTGCTTCTCCCCTCACCGTGTGCACCTGCCGGGCCCTTTTGCCTCCTCCCTCCCAGCCTGCCTGCCCTGTGGCCTCTTCCAGCCCCACCGGCCCAGTTACAGCTCGCTGTCTGGCTGCCCAGTGTCCCCCACTTCCCACAGCCCTCCTGGCTGTGCAGGGCAGGGAGAGGAGGCAGGAGGGACGCTGCCCCAGCCCATCCCCTCTCCAACATGAGCACTTCTCCCTTCTCGGTCTTTGAGCTCCTGCCCCCCATCCACCCCCTTCCTGCCTGCTCTGCTGCCCCCTCACAGCTCTGCCTGCTCTCCCAGCCCTCAGCCTGCTCCTGGCTGGGGCTCCTGCCACCTTCCCATTCTCTCACCCCAGCAGATTCCTAGAGAAACGGCAGATGAGGCCTGGCACTGCCTGGCCAGAGACTGGTGGAGCCCCAGGAAATGAAAGACTTGGGAGAGATGTTGGGTGTCAGGAGACAGGGAAGGGGGAGGGTTCAGGTCCGCAGAGAGGGTGACATAAACGGTGGGTGAAGTCCTAGAGGTGGGGGGGGGACAGGGCCCACAGGGGCCAGCAGTAGGTGCCGAGAGGTTTGGAGGCTGGAGGGAGAGGGTCCATCTCAGGCAGGCAGGGCGGCCGACATGTCGCAAGGGTGGCCAGGACACCCCATCCAGGATGCTCTTTTTCCGACCTCATTCCCCCAGGTCAGGCGGAGGGAGACCCCACCCCAGGTTTCACACAGAAGGCAGAGTCTTGACCACCAACCAAGCATTACCCCAGAGGTTAGTGAAGTCCTAGGTGGGTGAGATGGTTAGCCAAGGGCTGGGTGGTGAGATGGTTAGCCAAGGCCGGGCAGTGAGATGGTTAGCCGAGGGCCGGGCGGTGAGATGGTTAGCCGAGGCGGGCGGTGAGATGGTTAGCCGAGGGCGGGCGGTGAGATGGTTAGCCGAGGGCCGGGCGGTGAGATGGTTAGCCGAGGGCCGGGCGGTGAGATGGTTAGCCGAGGCCCGGGAGGGTGAGATGGTTAGCCGAGGGCCGGGCGGTGAGACGGTTGCTTGAGGCCCGGGCGGTGAGATGGTTAGCCGAGGGGCGGGCGGTGAGATGGTTAGCCGAGCCAGGCGGTGAGATGGTTAGCCGAGGCCGGGTGGTGAGATGGTTAGCCGAGGCCCGGGCGGTGATATGGTTAGCCGAGCCGGGCGGTGAGATGGTTAGCCGAGGCCCGGGCGGTGAGATGGTTAGCCGAGGCCCGGGCGGTGAGATGGGTGTGCAGGCGCCTCTGGTCCAGGAGGACCCCACTTGGGCTGAAGTGAAGGGGCTGGCAGCCCTGCCAGGCCCAGGCCAACTGGCAAGTGTCTGGGCCCCAAGTGTGGCTCTGGAGAGGCACCTGGCTCCCTGTGGCTCTCGCGTGGGTGTCCCCATATGTGTCTGTGTCTTGGGGTATGTGGGTTTTTTTTTTTCCTGGCTTCGATGAGAGGATGAAATCAACATCCTGGACAGAGCTGACTCCGCTTCCATCCTCTGCCGCGGCCTGAATTCCCCAGAGCCTGAGATCCTGGGTCAGAGTGGGGCGAATTTAAGGGGAAGACGAGGGGGGTTCTGTGACCCCAGGGTTTGGGTGGGAGCAAACTGCAAGGGAAGGCTAAGGGGGTCTGGCATGAGGTGGGAGAGAAGCAGACCATGGGTTTCCTCTCATTAGCCCAATTACAGGTTCCTGCCCATAGTCACATGCTTCCGCTCCGTATCTTGCCTTTATTATTTAGAACTTCTGGTCACCATACTTGAACTGAGAATGGAAGCCTGAAGGGGGGTAAGATCTGGAAGAAAGTCCTGGGGCTGCTGGTTCACGACCAGGTGCAGATGGAGGGCCGGAGCCTTGGGGCAGAACCCTGCATCACTTTACAAGCGTTGAGATCTTCAAGGGAGCCAGTGGAAACAGTGACAGACAATTCTAGGTTCAGAGACAACGGTTCCAAAACCTGATTCACACCCTGGGTTTGAGGCTCATCACATCAGAAAGGCACCAGACTGCACCATGCCGCTGCCTAATGAATGTTTGTCCTTCTCAACTGGGAAAGGACTGGAGGGAGAGACAGGGCAAAGTGTGGTGGGCGCCCCCGCTCGAGGCGGAGCCTTCACTGCTGTAGCCCGAGTGAGGACTCACAGGCCTGGTATGAACACCACGTGCTCGGGCTGCTGGTGGGACCTTCCCTTCAGGTGTCCACAGCTCTGGGCCTCTGTCCTTGAATGAACCTCCAAGCTTCTCTCCTGATCTCAAGAGGATAAAGGATAAACCATCTAGCAAGGAAGGGAGGGAAAAGACAGAGAAGGGAGGAATACAAAGCCCAGTAAGGGCAATTCAGGGCAGGAGCTGAAGTCTAGAGGGGGACCAAGCGGCCAGGGGCTGGGATCCAAGGCACAGTCCCAGGGAGGGGAAGATAGAAAACAGTTGCACGGGCTTCCGTTGACGAGGCACTTTCCAACACAGACAACATAGATCTGTCCCGCTTGGTGGCAGAGGAAACAGAGGCTTGCGTGGTGAGGGGCTTTGCTGGTGGCGATGAGTTTCCTGATTCCCAAACCTGTATTCTCTCCCCATGTCCAAGAGCAGCTCTGGGTGAATGTTAGAGCTGGGGTGGGGGCCCAAAACAACAGGGAAGGGGCTCCTGGGGGCACAGGCTGTACTTTGGGAAGCTACTTGCCAGTTGTTTCGTAGCTTCAGTAGAAGCACTTGCCAAGTAGAGACAGTGGGGGTGAGGGGAGAATCAACATTCCATTCCCAAGAACTGGGAGTGCAAGGCGGTGCGGGGGGAAACACAGCCTGAAGGACGGGTGAGACTCAGACCAGGGCAAGAAGGGGCAGAGAGCCACGGAAAGGAGGGCCGGGACCCTAAGGCTGCCTGTGCCCAAGACGGGGTGTGGGGAGATGGGTGGAGGGGGACATTTCTATCTGGTGACAAAGGAAAGTCACACAATTGTTTTGTTCTCCACTCTGGGGCTCTAGGGAGGGTGGGCGCTGTATTTACCAGAGGGCCTGAGGTCGCTGTGGCAACCACACATCTGGGCCCCCGAATCCAGATGTGCTGTCTCCAGAAGCCATAGCAGAGCGATGAGGCAAACCCTGGGCCCCCACAGCTGGGAAGAGGACAGAGGATCCTCGGGGAGAAGTGAAACAAGAGGGGGAGGAGGAGAGGGCTGAGCGGGGAGGAGAGGAAGTCATGGAAGGGACAAGGAATGTGGGCAAAGAAGTGGAAAGGCAGCAGACAAGCGCAGGGTCAGCGGAAGACGAAACCAAGGAGAGAGGAAGGGAAGAATCCAAGGGGTGAAAACCAAAAAGATGCCCAGGCAGAAAGTCTGAAAGAGACGGCAGAGGGGCCAGAGCGGTAGCACAGTGGAGAGGGCATTTGCCTCGCATGCGGCCGACCTGGTTTCGATCCCAGCATCTCACATGGTCCCCAAGTACCTGCAGGGGTAATTCCTGAGTGCAGAGCTGAGCATTGCTGGGGTGACCCAGAGAGAGAGAGAGCAGACAGACAGACAGACAGACAGACAGACAGACAGACAGACAGACAGAATGCAAAAACTGTGATGAGACCTTAGGCAGACGCCAGGAGCAAGCAGGAGGGACTGGCCTGAGATACTGACCGGAAGGAAACCGGCAGGGACAGAATGACGGTGGGGAGGGACAAGGGAGGGCACAGGAGGTGGCGGTGGCCACTGGCCAGGGTCCGCATGGGCCTGAGGATGGCAGCCCAGGCCACCTGCCTCACCCTCGTGACATCCCTCGCGGTGCCCTCCTCCTTCCCGTCACTCAGTTCTCCTGATTCATGGCACCATGCCCAGCGGTCTGCCACTGGTACCCCAGCTGCACACACCCACCCTGAGCTGGGCTGGGAGAGGAGCAAGGAGGCAGCGGCCTAGTGTCAGCCCCGGGAGAGGAGGGAGGGAGATGGCAGCATAAACCTGAGACAGTGCAGCGGGGGGGCACTTGCCTGGCACCCGTATGGTCCCGGAGCACCCAGGAGTAACCCCTGAGCACCGCCGGGTGTGACCCCCCAAAAAAAATAAAGCCATAGAGAAAGGTGCAAGCAGGATGCGTATCTGCTCTGGCCTCGGGTCAACCCGAAAAGCAGGTCAGAGTATTCATGTGCGGTGAGAAACTCAGACCCCGCGCGGTTTAGGCTCCCGTGTCGGGAGGAAGGGCCATGCTGGGAACCCCAGTGCTTGGCCGCCTCGCGCTCCTGGCCTGAATGAGACACAGGGCTGGGGCCTTGGGACCGGAAGTGCTGGCTGCGGGCCAGAGCTGCCCTCTGGAGGGGGAGAGAGGCGGAGTTCCTGGGAGTCCAGTTCCAAGTTGCCATAGTTACTCGGTCTGTTTTCACCCTAAACACAATAACGGGAAAGGGGAGCATGGCCGGACACGTGAGATTGTTCCCCCCACTTGGGGCCTGGGCGCGTGGCCAGGCAGCCCCTGTCCAGTCATCCAGGCCTCCTGCCAGGCCGAGCCACACCCTCCAGCTGACCCAGGGCACTCCTGCAGGGCTGGAGACCACTGGGCAGAGTACAGCCCTCGCGGTCTGCCCTCCCAGGACCCCGGGCTTCATTCCCCTGGCTGTCCTTACCGCAGGATGCCTCCCCCAGGCTGAGTGCACCCCTCGTAGCCTGCCCCCCCTGGGACCCCATGGCTGAGCGCGCCCCTCGCGGTCTGTCCTTACTCCGGGACCCCGGGCTGGCGCCCCTCGCCATCTGCCCTGTCCAGATTAGGCAGCGGGCTAACTCCATCTCTAGCAGTTTCCGGCCCCGCCCCTCGCCCCGCCCCCTCCTCTGGCTCCCAGTCCTGGAGCCCTCCAGGCGCTGGACCACAGCCTGCTCCAGCGGTTCCTCCCAGCAAGCAGGGGAGAGAACCTGCTCTGTGTGTGTGTGTGGGGGGGACCCCGGAGTCTGTCCCTGAAGGGCGTGGGGGCCCCCTGCGCCTTCCTGTTTACTTAGACACATTCCAGAAGTCTGGATCTTCCCTCACGCCATGGACATGCCCGAACCCCCTGCCGGACACGGGGTGGGGACGGGATGACATGAGCCCCAGTCCCACACCAGCCCCACCCAGCTGTCCTCAGGGCGCGGCTCTCAGACACTGGCCTAGAGGAGCCCCTAGCCTCCTGTCCCGGCCCCAATCCCATCCTGGGCCAGGAATGCGGCGTTCCTTTCTCCAGGCTGTTTATTTAAAAGCGAAAAGAGGATACGCACAAACATAAACCTATTCTCCCTCCACTCTTCCTTAACAAGCTCCGAAATGTACAAACTCCGCTCGCTCACCCGCTGGGGATTCATTCCCCACCTCCACACCCCACCCCCAAAAAAACAGAAAAACAGAATAAAGAAGTGTGCCCCCCCCAACTGGACTTAATTCCACAGCCTCGGGGAAAGCCACAGGGCTGAGCAAATGACAGGAGCCCTGTAAGGGGGGTAGGGGGGCGAGCTCTGCTGAGCTTTGCTTTACCAGCTGCCCCAAGGGACCAGGGAAACCCAGAAACAGTCCCACGCGCTGCCCGCCCCACCACCCCCCCACATTCTAGCCAAGTGTGAGCAGAGCGCAGATCAGGGGTGGTTGAGGTAGAAGGGCTGGGTCGCAGCAGGGTGGCGCCTGGCTGGCCGAAGCTGGTAGGGGGCCGCTGGTGCCATTGCCCGGGTGGAGGGGGCTGTTTCCGGAGCGAGGGGGCACTGTGGAGGTCTTGATGTGAATCACCCTCGTGTCCATGACCTCACACTCGATCTGCATCATCTCTTCGTAGTCCCCAGGGGGACCCGGCCCGACAGGGTCTCTGTGAGCAAGCAGAGAGGAAGCAGTGGACCAACGGGAGGTGGGGAGATGAGAAGGTAACGGAGGGTGCAGGGAGAGGGAAAGGGGAGTAAGAGCAGGGGTGAGGGGAGCCAGAGGGAAACGGCACCTAGCCCCTGCACCCTCCCTGCCCCAGCACTGTGCCTCCCACACACCTCACTTCTCTCCCTGCCACCCACCCCAACAGCTCAGGCTGGCCACCCCCTCTTGGGACTGTCCCTTCCTTCGTCCAGCAGGGAGAGTTACCATTGGGGGCCATGGCAGGCATCACCAGGGACATCTTGGGTCGAGAGGTCTTGTTGTGGCTGATGGCCGGGAGCAGTAAGTGGTCCTGGGGAGGGGCCGGGCCGGGAGGGGCGAAGGGAAGGACACTCAGCTTGTCCCAGAGTCTAAGCCACAGACCTGAAGCCCCAGTGTTGGGACCCCCACCCCCACCAGGGGTGACAGGGAGGGCAGCTCACCCTGCGGAAGGAGACCACATAAAACGCGTGTCTTCCCGCGGTCTATTGCATCCAGGAACTCTGGCTGTGAGCGATCTGGGCGCCGATATAGCTGCAGCTGCCCCACAGTGTCCCTAGGCAGGCACAGAAGAGGTGGTTGGAGGCTGCGAGCACACGGTGGCAGTGTCACGGGCCCAGACAATCTGCAGCAGCTCCTTCACCTCAGAGGAACCGTAATAATAAACACTCCTGGGGCCAGAGCCGTAACACAGCAGCTACAGCACACTTGCCTTGCACGTGGTAGACCCCGTTCAATCCCCAAACCTCTCATGGTTCCCTGAGCTCCGTGAGGAGTGAGCCCTGAGCACAGAGCCAGGAGTTATTCCTGAGCACAGAGCCAGGAGTGACCCTGAGCACAGAGCAGGGACTTATTCCTGAGCGCAGAGTCAGGAGTGAACCCTGAGCACAGAGTCAGGAGTGAGCCCTGAGCACAGAAGCAGGAGTGACCCTGAGCACAGAGCCAGGAGTGAGCCCTGAGCACAGAATCAGGAGTGAGCCCTGAGCACAGAGCCAGGAGTGAGCCCTGAGCACAGACCCAGGAGTGAGCCCTGAGCACAGAAGCAGGAGTGACCCTGAGCACAGAGCCAGGAGTGAGCCCTGAGCACAGAATCAGGGAGTGAGCCTGAGCACAGAGCCAGGAGTGAGCCCTGAGCACAGAGCCAGGAGTGACCCTGAGCACAGAGCCAGGAGTGAGCCCTGAGCACAGAGCCAGGAGTGAGCCCTGAGCACAGTCAGGAGTGAGGCCTGAGCACAGTCAGGAGTGAGCCCTGAGCACAGAGCCAGGAGTGAGCCCCGAGCACAGAGCCAGGAGTGAGCCCTGAGCACAGAGCCAGGAGTGAGCCCTGAGCACAGAGCCAGGAGTGAGCCGTGAGCACAGAGCCAGGAGTGAGCTCTGAGTACAGAGTCAGGAATGAGCCCTGAGCACAGAAGCAGGAGTGACCCTGAGCACAGAGCCAGGAGTGAGCCCTGAGCACAGAATCAGGAGTGAGCCTGAGCACAGAGCCAGGAGTGACCCTGAGCACAGTCAGGAGTGAGCCCTGAGCACATCCAGGTGTGGCCCAACACAAAACCAAAACTAAAATGAAGCCCCTCCAACTCACCTTTCAGGGGGGCCCGGAGGCTGGGTGGGGACTGTCTTAACTGGAGGAGATTTCTTCCGTGACTGAGACTTCTGGAAGGAGAAGGATCTAAGGATTTGAAGAGGGTGCAGGGAAGGAGAGAAGACAGACCCGGAAGCTGCCGCTGCCTCATGCCCCCACCTACTCTGAGCCCTGGGTCCTCTGACCTCTGACCTCTGACCTCCACCCTGGGAAACCCCTGGAACTCAGGACGCTTCGGTCCTTGAACCAGCCCTCCCTACCTGTCTCTCCTGGACCCTCTGGGGACCTTCCGCCGGCCTCTCTGGTGACGCTGGACCCAGCCGCTCAGCTCATCGGCAAGTCTGGGGGCAGATAAGAGTTCAAAGCTCTGAACACGCCGAGACCCCACAGTCCATGCCCGCGAGGGGCGGCACCTGCCGGGACCCCACACCCTGGACCCCACAGTCCATGCCCGCGAGGGCGGCACCTGCCGGGACCCCACACCCTGGACCCCACAGTCCATGCCCGCACCAGGAGGGACAGGGGAGGGCGGCACCTGCCTGGCCCCCACACCCTGGACCCCACAGTCCATGCCCGCGAGGGCGGCACCTGCCGGGACCCCACACCCTGGACCCCACAGTCCATGCCTGCACCAGGAGGGACAGGGGAGGGCGGCACCTGCTGGGACCCCACACCCTGGACCCCACAGTCCATGCCCGCACCAGGAGGGACAGGGGAGGGCGGCACCTGCTGGGACCCCACACCCTGGACCCCACAGTCCATGCCCTCACCAGGAGGGACAGGGGAGGGCGGCACCTGCTGGGACCCCACACCCTGGACCCCACAGTCCATGCCCGCACCAGGAGGGACAGGGGAGGGCGGCACCTGCTGGGACCCCACACCCTGGACCCCACAGTCCATGCCCGCACCAGGAGGGACAGGGGGGGCGGCACCTGCTGGGACCCCACACCCTGGACCCCACAGTCCATGCCCGCACCAGGAGGGACAGGGGAGGGCGGCACCTGCTGGGACCCCACACCCTGGAGAGCAGGGAGACGCCCCGCAGAGGCCCCACACCCTGGAGAGCAGGGAGACGCCTGCAGAGCCCCCACACCCTGGAGAGCAGGGGAGACGCCCGCAGAGCCCCCACACCCTGGAGAGCAGGGGAGACGCCCGCAGAGCCCCCACACTGTGGAGAGCAGGGGAGACGCCCGCAGAGCCCCCACACTTGGAGGCAGGGAGACGCCCGCAGAGCTCCCACACTTGGAGGCAGGGAGACGCCCGCAGAGCCCCACACTTGGAGGCAGGGAGACGCCCGCCGACCACACCCTCAGGGACTCGGTCCGGTTGACGTGCCGACAGTCCGAGGCGAGGAAGAGCTGGTCCAGGTCTCTCAGAAGCAGCTCCTTGGTGCCTCCAGCGAAGGCTGTCAGGTTCCTGGAGGGAGATGCGCGGTGGCACCGAGGGGCGGCCCGGCCCTCCCCGGGAGCAGAACAGGCCGGACAGGGACGGTGCCCGCAGGAGCACTAGCTTTGCAGGGTCCTGGGTTCAGCCACCAGTACTGCAGAGTCCCCTGAGCTCTGAGCTGGGAATAGCCCAAAACTGTGTGGGAGGGAGGGGAGAGGGGAGGGGGAGAGCAGGAGGAAGAAAAGGAGGAGGAGGAAGAGGAAGAGGAGGAGGAAGAAGAGGAGGAGAAGGAGGAGGAGGAGGAGGAGGAAGAGGAGGAGGAGGAGGACAAGAAACACAGAAGGGGAAACAGAAGTGCCCTCAGCACCCCAGAAGAGAGCCGTATCTCTCCCTCACCTGAAACTAGGCGGCCCACAGGGCTGGGTGGGGCTCTGTGGGGCCCTGGGGGGTGCCCTGCAGGGGCTCAACCCCACCCAGTGGCTCCTGTGCTGAGAATTCCAGGAGGTGTCGCCGGGGCCGAGATGCCTGTCCACTCATCCTCGGAGAGATATGGGCTGGCGGGGGGCTCGCCGATGCTGCACAGGCAGGAAGACCCAGCACCATCAGGGGCGCGGGCAGGGCGCGGCAGGCACCTCCCTGGCCACACACCCCTCTCTTTTTCTTCTTTTTGGGTCACACCTGGAGATGCTCAGGGGTTACTCCTGGCTCTGAGCTCAGGAATTACTCCTGGCAGTGCTGGGGGGACCAAATGGGATGGCCGGGATTGAACCCGGGTCGGTCGAGTGCAGGCAAATACCCTAGCTATTGTACTACTGTTCCAGTCCCCCTCCTCCCTCCATCCCTCCCCCTCTCTCTTTTTCCTCAGATCTCTCTAAAACTATTTTCTCAAACACAGAATGATCTCCCATAACAATGCAAAGAGACTTCCACAGGGCCAGTACACGGGCAGGTGACCCGCACGTGAGAAACCAGGGCTTGACGCCTGGCGTCCCATATGGTCTCTGAGTACAGAGCCTGGAGTAACCCCTCAGCATCACCAGGTGTGGTCCAATTAAATAAAAAAAAAGAACATTTGGGGACAGACAACAGAAACAAGAGCAGGAGACGCGCTTCCTTCTTCATCAGGAAGCTTGCCGCTATGGGGCAGGGAAAGTGCCTGCCACAGAGGCAGGCTCGGGGGAGGGAGAAACTGGGTACCCGGTGAAGGGACGGGCGTTGGGACGTTGTGCGCCTGAAACTTAATAATGAGTAATTTTGGAACTCTTGTGAATTCAAGGTGGCTCAATACAAAAGCAAATAATTAAAAGAAAACTATCTTGCTTCACTTTAAAAACAAAGACTGTTAGTCCTGCATCAGAACACGCCTAGGTCACAGGGCCGAGGGGGTGAGCCCCAAGCCCGGGCGCGTGCACTCGGCAGGCACTGAGCCGGCTGACCCAGGGTGTGCTCCTATGGCAGAACCAAGAGGAGGGACTTGGCGGGCATGCGGTGGGCGAGGACCAGCGCGGTCTGTGTGTCCAGCATGGCAGGGACTGCGCCGGCTGGGGACAGGCAGGGAGGCAAAGAGGGTCTCACCTGACGGGGCCAAAGTTGAAGGCAATGAAGAGAAGGAAGACCATGATGCAGACCACCTTCCTGTTTCCAGACCCTAACTTGAGCTCGCTGTTCTAGGGTGCAGAGGGGGACGGAGAGCGTGTCACCCCTGACCCAGGTCCCCAGGCTCCTCCCGGGACCGCCCCGTCCTACCTCAGCTAGCAACGCCTCGAGCCGCCGCCGGAGGGCAGCATTCTCCCGCCGCAGCTGCTGGTTGTCGGCCAGCACCGCCTGCAGCCGCGCCTCCAGCCCCTGCAGATACTCCTTCTTCTTCCTCCGTGACTGGCAAGCTGACTCCCGGTTCTTGATCATTCTCTGCTGCCGCTTCAGCAGCTTTGCCTGGACCGGGAGGGTCAGAGGAGGAGGAGGATAGGAGAGGGAAGTAAGCCCTGCTGGAACCCACGGCTGGCCATACTGGGCCTGCTGGGACCCACGGCTGGCCATACTGGGCCTGCTGGGACCCACGGCTGGCCATACTGGGCCTGCTGGAACCCACGGCTGGCCATACTGGGCCAAATGGGACCCACGGCTGGCCATACTGGGCCAAATGGGACCCACAGCCCCGCCATACTGGGCCAAATGGGACCCACAGCCCCGCCATACTGGGCCAAATGGGACCCACGGCTGGCCATACTGGGCCTGCTGGGACCCACGGCTGGCCATACTGGGTCTGCTGGGACCCACGGCTGGCCATACTGGGCCAAATGGGACCCACGGCTGGCCATACTGGGCCAAATGGGACCCACGGCTGGCCATACTGGGCCAAATGGGACCCACGGCTGGCCATACTGGGCCTGCTGGGACCCACGGCTGGCCATACTGGGCCTGCTGGACTCACCACCGGGTCACACCTGGGCCTATCTCGCCAGCGCAGGGGCCTGGTGTTAGTCCCTCCCTGCTGCTCTCCAGCCTGTGGGGCTGTGCGAGGACCTGCCTCCTGGCTTCGGAGGAACCAGTCCCTTGGCTAGTGTCTTCCTGCATCTTATTCTCTCCGGAGCAGCTGAACCTTCTGTAATTAAGGACCGGCTGCCTGGCTGTCCTCTAGGAAACAGCCTCCCTCTTCCAGCTGCCGCCACAACCATAATCTGACCCCCCAGTTTTTTACCTGCTGCCTGCACCCCCACTCTCCAGAGAGCAAACCTGAGACCAACTACAGCGTGACACTCAGCTACAGGCAGGGTTCCAGTCCGAGTATTTTTTTTTTTTTTTTTTTGCTTTTTGGGTCACACCCGCAATGCTCAGGGGTTACTCCTGGCTCTGCACTCAGGAATTACTCCTGGCAGTGCTCGGGGACCATATGGGATGCTGGGGATCGAACCCGGGCGGCATGGGCCAGCCGCATGCAAGGCAAACGCCCTACCCGCTGGGCTATCGCTCCGGCCCTGAGTCCGGAGTATTTTTTATTTCCCAGCTTTTTTTCCCCTTTGTTTTTGCGCCACACCTGGTGCTCAGAGAACACTCACGGGGGCCTGGGCACCGAGTCCGCTGCATGCAACGTGAGTCTGGGCCCCCACTCTCTCCCCTGCTCTGCTCCTGACCTTATGCCCCTGTGCACCCACGGTCTCCCTGACACACTGGAGCTTCTCCCATCCTTACATCCACTTCAGGCGGGCAGGCTGTCCCGTGAACAGGCGCTGGGACAATATTCTTCCTCTCAGGCCGGGGGCCGCCGGGGGCTTGTCCCTCAGGCTGAACCCGAATAGCACCTTGGATGAGGACAACTGGGGACACTGGACAAGTGGACAGAAGTGGACAGGAGAGAGAAATCAGAGCGTGAGCCAGCTGGGGTCTGTGCCCGCAGAGAGCAGCCCAGATTGGGCAGCGCCGGGAGTTGGGAAGCCCACAGGCCAACCAGGCCGGTCTCCTATCTTCTCTCTGGTACCTGGGGAGGCTGGACGAGCGGCTGCAGAAGGACAGCAGTGCTGGGCGGCACGGCTCGCGGCGGCACGGGCACCGTGGTTATGACCACAGGTTTGGGCTGCAGGGGCGGCTTCCGGGCAGGAAGGGCTTTGCCTAAGGCAGGAACAGGCAGGGAAGGAGTGTTGGGACCCAAAGTGCTGCCAGCAGTCACAGGCGCCAGGAGGCACCGTTACCTGAGGGTCCGGCAGCGGAGGGGCCCATGCTGATCTGCACTGCGGAGGCGTCCCGCAGGGAGGCAGCCCGGAGGGGACGGGGACTCTGTCTTCACCTCCAGGATCTCCTCTCCGGCGAAAGCCTAGGCCGAGAGTGAGGACGGTCAGGAGAGGAGCTGTCACCATCCGGGGAGGCCAGGTGAGGACGGGAAGGACACTTGCCTGGCTGGGGGGCTCTGCTGAGAGGAGGGAGGCCTCGGAGTGGACAGAGGAGCACGGAGAGACGGGCTCTAGCTTGGTCTGGACACCTGTGGGATGGCAGGGACACACAGAGCTTGACAGCTGGTCAGCACTGGCAGGAGCATAAACGGAGAGACAGGAGCCTCTTCTTTCTCCTTGCCCTGAAAATGAAGCTCCTCAGTCCTGGCACAGTCCCGGGGGCGGCAGCATGGTGGTCTCCCCTACCCCCTCGGCAGCATGGCGGTCTCCCCTACTCCCTCGGCAGCATGGCGGTCTCCCTACCCCATTGGCAGCATGGCGGTCTCCCCTACCCCCTTGGCAGCATGGCGGTCTCCCCTACCCCCTTGGCAGCATGGCGGTCTCCCCTACCCCCTTGGCAGCACGGCGGTCTCCCCTACCCCTCGGCAGCATGGCGGTCTCCCCGAGCCCCTTGGCAGCATGGCGGTCTCCCCTACCCCCTTGGCAGCATGGCAGTCTCCCCTACTCCCTCGGCAGCATGGCGGTCTCCCCGAGCCCCTTGGCAGCATGGCGGTCTCCCCTACTCCCTCGGCAGCATGGCGGTCTCCCCTACCCCTCGGCAGCATGGCGGTCTCCCTACCCCATTGGCAGCATGGCGGTCTCCCCTACCCCATTGGCAGCATGGCGGTCTCCCCCACCCCCTTGGCAGCATGGCGGTCTCCCCTACCCCCTTGGCAGCATGGCGGTCTCCCCTACTCCCTCGGCAGCATGGCGGTCTCCCGAGCCCCTTGGCAGCATGGCGGTCTCCCCTACTCCCCTCGGCAGCATGGCGGTCTCCCCCCCCCTTGGCAGCATGGCGGTCTCCCCTACTCCCTCGGCAGCATGGCGGTCTCCCCTACTCCCTCGGCAGCATGGCGGTCTCCCCTACCCTCGGCAGCATGGCGGTCTCCCCTACCCCATTGGCAGCATGGCGGTCTCCCCTACCCCATTGGCAGCATGGCGGTCTCCCTACCCCTTGGCAGCATGGCGGTCTCCCTACCCCATTGGCAGCATGGCGGTCTCCCCTACTCCCTCGGCAGCATGGCGGTCTCCCCTACTCCCTTGGCAGCATGGCGGTCTCCCTATTCCCTCGGCAGCATGGCGGTCTCCCTACCCCTCGGCAGCATGGCGGTCTCCCCTACCCCTCGGCAGCATGGCGGTCTCCCTACCCCTCGGCAGCATGGCGGTCTCCCCTACCCCTCGGCAGCATGGCGGTCTCCCCTACCCCCTCGGCAGCATGGCGGTCTCCCCTACTCCCTCGACAGCATGGCGGTCTCCCCTCCTCCCTCGGCAGCATGGCGGTCTCCCCTACCCCCTCGGCAGCATGGCGGTCTCCCTCCTCCTCCTCGGCAGCATGGCGGTCTCCCCTACCCCTCGGCAGCATGGCGGTCTCCCCTACTCCCTCGGCAGCATGGCGGTCTCCCCTACCCCCTTGGCAGCATGGCGGTCTCCCCTACCCCATTGGCAGCATGGCGGTCTCCCCTCCTCCCTCGGCAGCATGGCGGTCTCCCCTACCCCCTTGGCAGCATGGCGGTCTCCCCTACCCCCTTGGCAGCATGGCGGTCTCCCCTCCTCCCTCGGCAGCATGGCGGTCTCCCTACCCCTTGGCAGCATGGCGGTCTCCCCTCCTCCCTCGGCAGCATGGCGGTCTCCCCCTACCCCTCGGCAGCATGGCGGTCTCCCCTACTCCCTCGGCAGCATGGCGGTCTCCCCTACCCCTCGGCAGCATGGCGGTCTCCCCTACTCCCTCTACCCAGGAGCTCCGCTTCTGAGACTAGCCTAGCCCTCTCTTCTCCTCTTGCTCCATCACAGACGTCCACTCACACAGCAGAGACGGTGTTGGGGGAGCAGCAGGGTTCACCTGGGCCGAGATGCCCAGCTGCTGGATGTCCACCTCGCACTGGCCAGCACTGGCCAGCAGTTTCTTGCGCTGTCAAGCCTGCA
The DNA here is from genome assembly GCA_021461705.1 of Cryptotis parvus. NCBI lineage: Eukaryota > Metazoa > Chordata > Mammalia > Eulipotyphla > Soricidae > Cryptotis > Cryptotis parvus. The sequence continues at coordinate 16,674 of JAJIBD010005074.1, read as the reverse complement.
CTGGGCTTCACTACTTCCCGCACCCTCATCTTGCCACCTGAGCAGCTCCATTCCCGAAGCCCCACCATCACCCACGTCCATCAGCCGGGACACCGCCATTCCCAAAGCCCCCCATCACCCACGTCCATCAGCCGGGACACCGCCATTCCCAGAGCCCCACCATCACCCACGTCCATCAGCCGGACACCGCCATTCCCAGAGCCCCACCATCACCCACGCCCATCAGCCGGACACCGCCATTCCCAGAGCCCCACCATCACCACGCCCATCAGCCGGACACCGCCATTCCCAGAGCCCCACCATCACCCACGCCCATCAGCCGGGACACCGCCTATTCCCCACCATCACCCACGTCCATTAGCCTGGACACCGCCATTCCCGAAGCCCCACCATCACCCACGTCCATCAGCCGGGATACCGCCATTCCCAGAGTCCCACATCACCCACGTCCATCAGCCTGGACACCGCCATTCCCCACCATCACCCACGTCCATCAGCCTGGACACCGCCATTCCCAGAGCCCCACCATCACCCACGTCCATCAGCCTGGACACCGCCATTCCCAAGCCCCACCATCACCCACGTCCATCAGCCTGGACACCGCCATTCCCAGAGCCCCACCATCACCCATGTCCATCAGCCTGGACACCGCCATTCCCAGAGCCCCACCATCACCCACGTCCATCAGCCTGGACACCGCCATTCCCAGAGCCCCACCATCACCCACGTCCATCAGCCTGGACACCGCCATTCCCCACCGTCACCCACGTCCATCAGCCTAGACACCGCCATTCCCAGAGCCCCACATCACCCACGTCCATCAGCCTGGACACCGCCATTCCCAAGCCCCACCATCACCCACGTCCATCAGCCGGGATACCGCCATTCCCAGAGTCCCACATCACCCACGTCCATCAGCCTGGACACCGCCATTCCCCACCATCACCCACGTCCATCAGCCTGGACACCGCCATTCCCAGAGCCCCCACCATCACCCACGTCCATCAGCCTGGACACCGCCATTCCCAAGCCCCACCATCACCCACGTCCATCAGCCTGGACACCGCCATTCCCAGAGCCCCACCATCACCCATGTCCATCAGCCTGGACACCGCCATTCCCAGAGCCCCACCATCACCCACGTCCATCAGCCTGGACACCGCCATTCCCAAGCCCCACCATCACCCACGTCCATCAGCCTGGACACCGCCATTCCCAGAGCCCCACCATCACCCACGTCCATCAGCCTGGACACCGCCATTCCCAGAGCCCCACCATCACCCACGTCCATCAGCCTGGACACCGCCATTCCCCACCCGTCACCCACGTCCATCAGCCTAGACACCGCCATTCCCAGAGCCCCACATCACCCACGTCCATCAGCCTGGACACCGCCATTCCGAAGCCCCACCATCACCCACGTCCATCAGCCTGGACACCGCCATTCCCAGAGCCCCCATCACCCACGTCCATCAGCCTGGGCACCGCCATTCCCAGATCCCCACCATCACCCAGGTCCATCAGCCTGGACGCCGCCATTCCCAGAGCCCCCCATCACCCACGTCCATCAGCCTGGGCACCGCCATTCCCAGAGCCCCACATCACCCACGTCCATCAGCCTGGACACCGCCATTCCCAGAGCCCCACCATCACCCACGTCCATCAGCCTGGACACCGCCATTCCCTGAGCCCCACCATCACCCACGTCCATCAGCCTGGACACCGCCATTCCCCAGCCCCCCCCATCACCCACGTCCATCAGCCTGGACACCGCCATTCCCGCCATCACCCACATCCATCAGCCTGGACACCGCCATTCCCCACCATCACCCACGTCCATCAGCCTGGGCCGCCATTCCCAGAGCCCCACCATCACCCACGTCCATCAGCCTGGACACCGCCATTCCCAGAGCCCCACATCACCACGCCCATCAGCCTGGACACAGCCATTCCCCCACCATCACCCACGTCCATCAGCCTGGACACCGCCATTCCCAGAGCCCCCCCATCACCCACGCCCATCAGCCTGGACGCCGCCATTCCCAGAGCCCCACCATCACCCACGTCCATCAGCCTGGGCGCCGCCATTCCCGGGCCCCACCATCACCCACGTCCATCAGCCTGGACACCGCCATTCCCGGAGCCCCCATCACCCACGTCCATCAGCCTGGACGCCGCCATTCCCGGAGCCCCACCATCACCCACGTCCATCAGCCTGGACACCGCCATTCCCAGAGCCCCACCATCACCCACGTCCATCAGCCTGGACGCCGCCATTCCGGAGCCCCACCATCACCCACGTCCATCAGCCTGGACACCGCCATTCCCGGAGCCCCCATCACCCACGTCCATCAGCCTGGACGCCGCCATTCCCGGAGCCCCACCATTCATCACTTCTCACCACCCGTACCTTCTCGCAGGCTTCCTTCCTACTGTGCCAGCACCGAACTGCAATCAATACTCTGGCGCCTTCCAAAAGGCTGACCTCTACCAGCTCCATCAGCAGACATGAGCCCCACTCATAGGAGTGAACCAAAGTCCTCCCGAGATTCGCCCAGGGCCAGCAGGCCGCACTACTTCTGGCCCATACCTTTTGGTTTAGGGTTGTTGTTTTTTTTTTTTTGCATTTTTGGGTCACACCTGGCGTTGCTCAGCAGTTACTCCTGGCTCTGTACTCAGGAGTTACTCCTGGTGGTGCTTGGGGACCCGTATGGATGCCGGGGATCGAACCCAGGCCAGGCGCGTGTAAGGCAAACGCCCTACCCACTATGCTATCACTCCAGCCCCTCTCAGTTTAGTTTTATTACTGTTTTTGTGCCACACACGGCAATGCTTAGGGGCTACTCCTGGCTCTACACTCAGATCACTCCTGGCAGTGCTCGGGGGGACCATATGGGGTGCCAGAGACTGAGCCCCTGATGAGCCACGTGCAAGACAAGAGCTCTACCCACTGTACTGGATCTTGTATCTCCAGTCCCACCTCTCATTTCGGGATGCAATTATATGATCACCAACGCTGCTCAGGCTTTAGGGTTTCTTTCTTTCTTTCTTTCTTTTTGGGTCCACCCAGCAATGCTCAGGGGTAACTCCTGGCTCTACACTCAGGAATTACTCCTGGTGGTGCTTGGGGACTATATGGGATGCTGGGGATTGAACCCAGGGTCGGCTACGTGTAAGGCAAATGCCCTACCCACTGGATTATCACTCTGGCCCCTGCTTTAGTTTTTCTGTTTTGTGGCCATACCTGGCAGTGCTCAAGGGTTTCTCCTGGCTCTGCACTCAGGAATCACTCCTGTAGATGCTGTTCTAAACTTTCCAAACCATCATTTATTTCTTTTCTTTTCTTGCTTTTTGGGTCACACCCGCGATGCTCAGGGGTTACTCCTGGCTCTGCACTCAGGAATTACTCCTGGCAGTGCTAGGGGACCATATGGGATGCCAGGGATTGAACTCAGGTTGGCCGTGTGCAAGGCAAACGCTTTACCCGCTATGCTATCGCTCCAGACCCACATCATTTATTTCTGAATTGGTCATAGCCCTATGATACAAAATACCAAAAGAACAAATAGGAACCAATAAACAGTGAATCACTTCTCCACAACCACCATGTCCAAGGCTTGAGTCCACTGCTCAGGTAAGCTCCACCCAGAAATTAATCTGCAGTTTTTATGACTAAAATCTCCAGGTTTTCACGGAGTCGGGGATAAGCTCCCTCTCCTCATCTCAAGAGCACCATCAGCAAATCCCAAACAGCAGCAGCAAAAACTCAGCTCAAGCAGGACTGGAGAGAGAACAGTGAGGAGGGCATTTGCCTTGCCCGTGACCAACCCAGGTTCAACCCCTATCACCCCATATGGTCCCCTGAGTCTGCCAGCGGAGATTCCAGACTACAGAGCTAGGATTAACTCCTGAGTACACTGAATGTGGCTCAAAAAACAAAATAGGGGCTGGAGCAACAGCACAGCAGGGAGGGCGTTTACCTGCATGTGGCCGACCCAGGTTCGATCCCCAGCATCCCATATGGTCCCCCGAGCACCGCTAGGAGTAATTCTTGAGTGAAAAAGCCAGGAGTAACCCCTGAGCATCGCTGGATGTGACCCAAAAAAGAAAAAAAAATTGAAATCTATAGGCTGAAGCGACAGCACAGTAGGGAGGGCATTTTCCTTGTACTCGGCCGACCCGGTTCAGTCCCCGCATCCTATATGGTCCCCTGAGCACCACCAGGAGTAATTCCTGAGTGCAGAGCCAGGAGTAACCCCTGAGCATCAAAAAGAATTGCAATCTAGTATTTGGGGACAAGAACAATAGTACAGCTGATAGGGCATTTGCCTCGCACATGGCTGACCTGGGTTGGACCTCCCAGCATACCATATGGTCCCCTGAGTCTGCCGGAGTGATTCCTGAGTACAGAGTCAGGAACTGTGTCATACCTGTGTACCACCAGGTATGTCCTAAAACAAAAAATTGTTTATAATGAAACACTGAAGAAATAAGAATAACAAAAACAAGCCTGTACTAAATTGCCCATACATTTCTTTTAATGCAAAGCAAGAGGAAGTTACATAATTGGATACTAGAAACAATAAAAATCCAGACTCAGGGCTGGAGAGCTAGTACAGCTGGTAGGGTACTGGCCTTGCACCCACTGACCGGTTTGATCCCAGACATCTCATCTAGTTCCCCGTGCACCACCAGAAGTAATTCCCCAGTAACCACCCATGATAATCACACCAGGTGTGATCCCAAAGCAAGATAAAACAAATCTCGATGTCCTCATTGCTGCTGTGGTTTCTTCCTTCTGTATTCCACCCTCCCTTTTTTTGTTCTTGTTTTTTGGGTCACACCCGGCGGAGCTCAGGGGTTACTCCTGGCTCTGCACTCAGAAATTACTCCTGGCAGTGCTGGATGGGGGGAACCATATGGGATGCTGGGGATCAGACCTTGCCACGTGCAAGACAAATGTCCTCCCTGCTGTGCTACTGTTCCAGCCCCTGGATTTTCCCCTTAAGTCAGTCATCTCCCCCCAGCACCTTTCCAGTCCAGCGGCCTGTGCCCCACCCTCCTGTGATAAGCCCAGAGGTGCAACAAGCCATAATTACCTGATGGGTCATCACAGGTGGGGCCCACATTGATTTGGATGGTCTCCAATAGGGATCCTGGGTCATCTCCCAGGAGGCAGAGAGGGGGTGCCAAGGACTCACTCTTCACAACCAGCACCTCCCCTACACCAGAGGCCTGGGGAAGTGGGAGAGAAGAGAGGTTGGAAAAGACAACTGATCTTACGCTTGCTGTCCTGTATGGCGTGACATGTCCTCCAAGCACTGTTGGATCACTTGCGGTGGCCCGCATAACGCTGAGTCTGAGCATCAAACCTCCAAGCCTGCACAAACCATCAGGTAGCACAGCCCTCTGAGCCCGTGCCTCCCCCACCCAACGCTACCAAAGATAAAAGAAAGTAGAGGGGGCCAGAGAGATAGTACAATGGCTAGGGTACTTTCCTTGCACGCTGTTTTTGTTGGCAGAATGTAGATCTAAGGATAAGCAAAGGAAGGTCTGATGGATACTGCCTGTTAACAGATACACAGGGACTTCTGGCAGACTGTCTCCCAATAGAGTTAGTATGTAGAAATCCCTAGTGAGACTGTTAATCAAGCTGCAGGTACCCAGACAAGGCTATCCTAGGTCATTTCTCTGCACATTTCCCTGTTGGCTATAACTAGCCCAAGATGGAGCCTAATGGACGATGCTTAAAGTTAGGCAGAAAACAGGTTTTTCTTGTTCTTCTGTCTGACACGTCCTTGCCATCATGGGCTAGTCTGGAAGGCTGCATTAGCAACTGTAATGCGTTCTTTTGTTCATCTCATCTTACCTAGATAGCACCCCCTGCAGGTTTCTGATTCCTGGTTATCTCCTTCCTATTATTCCTAAATCCTATGCAATGAATGTGAACTGTCTTTGTAATGTAAGCCATGCAAACTTTTAAGCTGGATTGCCCTCTGGGACTATGGAATTAGAGAGTTGGGGTCCTTGTGGAGGTGGTCAGTCAGCTCAAATCAGTCAGCTCAGGTCAGTCAGCTCAGGTCAGTCAGCTCAGGTCAATCAGCTGAAGTCAGTCAGCTCAGGTCAGTCAGCTCAGGTCAGTCAGCTAGGGTCAATCAGCTCTGTTCAGTTAGCTGCGGTCAGTCAGCTGCAAGATGAGAGCTGCTGCCCTCCAGCTGGTGATCATTAAAAATATTAATGGGCATCTACACTATGGAATACTATGCAGCTGTCAGAAAAGATGAAATTATGAAAATTACCTGCAAATGGATGGACATGGAGATTATCATGCTGAGTGAAATTAGTCAGAAGGAAAAAGACAGATATAGAATGACTGCGTTCATTAATAGGATATAAATAGAAAACTCACCATTGAATATACACAAAGAGACTTAAGTGATAAACTCTAAATATCTGCAGGGCTAGCCACAATGTGTAAACCATGAGGGAGAGAGATGCAGAGACAGAGAGAGAAAGAGAGGAAACAGGCCTACCTGCTGTTGAGGCAGCTGGGGGTGGGTGGGAGGGTGGGGTACATTGGTGGTGGAAATGGGGCACTGGTGGAGGGATGGGTGCTGGAATACTGTATTACCAAGAACCAATTGTGAACACCTTTGTAATTGTGTGTCTCATGGTGGTATAATAAAAATTTTTTAAAAAAAAAGAAACAAAAAAAATATTAATGGGGGCCGGAGCGATAGCCCAGCGGGTAGGGTGTTTGCCTTGCATGTGGCTGGCCCATGCCGGTCCAGGTTCGATCCCTGCCATCCCATATGGTCCCCCGAGCACCGCCAGGAGTAATTCCTGAGTGCAGAGCCAGGAGAAACCCCTGAGCATTGCCGGGTGTGATCCAAAAAGCAATATATATATATATATATATATATATATATATATATATATTGCTTTTTGATTTTATATTAATGGATATACGTCGTGTTCCTGGAGTCTCATCTCTGCACCTCTGACCTGACAGGACATTCCTTCTTCAGTTTTTTTCTTTTTTTTTCTTTTTGGGTCACACCCAGCAATGCTCAGGGGTTACTTCTGGTTCTGCACTCAGGAATTACTCCTGGCAGTGCTCAAGAGACCATACAGGAAGCCGGGATCGAACCTGGGTCCAGCCGCCATGTGAGGCCAACGCCTTACCCGCTGGACTATGGCTCCAGACCCCTCCTTGCACACTCGTCGACTTGGGTTAATCCCGTGTCCCATATGGTCTCCTGAGCCCACCTGGAGTGATCCCTGAGCACAAAATCAAATATAAGACCTGAGTACTGCCAGGTGTGGTCCCAAAAGTAAAAAAAATAATAAATTACTCCATCTTCGTGTTTAGAGACCCAAGGTGAGTTGTTGCAAGATTAAAGGGAAAAGGCAGGAAAGAAGGGCCCAGGCGAGTCACAGAACACATGTCACTTCCTCCACACACGGGAGAAGGGAACGGAAAACCAAGTCACTGCCACAGAGAGGACAGAGGGGGACAGGGCCACACAGGATACGGAGGGGAGACAGGCAGCTCTCACCTGACTGGAGGGCTCTGTAGACAGCTGGGATGACTCGGAGCTGAGTGAGGAGGAGGAGGCAGGGGGGGAGGACGGCTCAGACTTCACCTGTAGATCTGGAGGGAAGGCGGCTACAAAATAACCAGGAAGCAGGGCATAAGCGGTGACCACGAAGGGTCCAAGGACACGGGGGTGAGCCTCCCACCCCATGGCAAAGGGGAGAACAGCACGGAGGAGGTTACCGGGGGGGTACAGGCACTCATGAAGGTGCTGGGAGTTGGGTGGTCTGGGAAACAGCAGAAGACAGGCTATCTAAAGGAATTGGAGCATCTTACCTTGGAAGATAGGTAGGGAATCCCAAGGGGGGCTCGGGCGGGCTGGACGTCCATCCCCAGGTCCAGAGAGCTGCTGCCGAACTGTGTAAGGGACGACATGGGACAGCAGACGTGAGAAGGCACGGGGATGGGGCGGGGTGGGGGCCGCAAGTGAGTTCTGGTCTGGGGGTGAGCCACGGGGTTGAGGTAACTCCCCCTCCCATCAAAGGTAAGAGGGAAGGGGGCAATACCGGGGCATCCTGCTCGGGCAACGGAAGAGTTGCATGGGTTCTTCAGCCACTTCATCCAGGCCCGTGTACAAGGTGCAATCTGCAAGAGACGCGGCGGGGGTGGTGGGTGGCCAGCCTACAGACCGCACACAGCCTCGCCCTCTTCCTCATTGGCTCGGCTCAGCCAGACCCAATGCCCACCCACTGAAAAGTGATACCAGGCGCCAGAGAACTTCAGCCCCTCGTCCCGACCCCGCCACAGCCTCGGTGAGCTCTGGGGCGAGCGCTGGGTCTTCCCCCAACTTCGGGCATCCCGGGCGGGTGCACGAGACCCGCCTCTGCTCTCCTGATGAGCCCGTGTGTGCCCAGCTCTGATGAACCCTGTGTGCCCAGCTCTGATGAGCCCGTGTGTGCCCAGCTGAGGACCTGTGTGTGCCCAGCTGAACCCCGTGTGTGCCCAGCTCTGACGACCCATGTGTGCTCAGCTCTGATGAGCCCGTGTGTGCCCAGCTGCGCCCGTGTGTGCCCAGCTCTGATGACCCGTGTGTGCTCAGCTCTGATGAGCCCGTGTGTGCCCAGCTCTGATGAATCCCGTGTGCCCAGCTGACGACCCGTGTGTGCCCAGCTCTGATGAGTGTGTGTGCCCAGCTCTGATGAGCCCATGTGTGCTCAGCTCTGATGACCCGTGTGTGTCCAGCTCTGATGAGCCTGTGTGTGCCCAGCTCTGATGACCCCGTGTGTGCCCAGCTCTGATGACCCGTGTGTGCCCAGCTCTGATGACCCCGTGTGTGCTCAGCTCTGATGAGCCCGTGTGCCCAGCTCTGATGAGCCCGTGTGTGCTCAGCTCTGATGAGCCCGTGTGTGCTCAGCTCTGATGAGTGTGTGTGCCCAGCTCTGATGACCATGTGTGCCCAGCTCTGATGAGCCCATGTGTGCTCAGCTCTGATGACCCCGTGTGTGTCCAGCTCTGATGAGCCCATGTATGCTCAGCTCTGATGACCCCGTGTGTGCCCAGCTCTGATGACCCGTGTGTGCCCAGCTCTGATGACCCCTGTGTGCTCAGCTCTGATGAGCCCGTGTGTGCCCAGCTCTGATGAGCCCGTGTGTGCTCAGCTCTGATGAGCCCGTGTGTGCCCAGCTCTGATGAGCCCGTGTGTGCCCAGCTCTGCTGACCCATGTGTGCCCAGCTCTGCTGACCCGTGTGCTCAGCTCCTGATGACCCGTGTGTGCCCAGCTCTGATGAATCCCGTGTGCCCAGCTCTGCTGACCCGTGTGTGCCCAGCTCTGATGACCCGTGTGTGCCCAGCTCTGATGACCCGTGTATGCCCAGCTGATGAGCCCGTGTGTGCCCAGCTCTGATGAGCCCGTGTGTGCCCAGCTCTGATGAGCCCGTGTGTTCTCAGCTCTGACGACCCGTGTGTGCCCAGATCTGATGACCCATGTGCCCAGCTCTGATGACCTGTGTGCCCAGCTCTGATGACCATGTGTGCCCAGCTCTGACGACCCGTTTGTGCCCAGCTCTGATGACCGTGTGCCCAGCTCCGATGACCCGTGTGTGCCCAGCTCTGATGACCGTGTGTGCCCAGCTCCGATGACCGTGTGTGCCCAGCTGATGACCTGTGTGTGCCCAGCTGATGACCCGTGTGTGCCCAGCTGATGACCGTGTGTGTCCAGCTCCGATGACCCGTGTGTGCCCAGCTGATGACCCGTGTGTGCCCAACTCTGATGACCCGTGTGCCCAGCTCTGATGACACGTGTGCCCAGCTCTGATGACCGTGTGTGCTCAGCTCTGCTGACCCTGTGTGCCCAGCTGATGACCCGTGTGTGCCCAGCTCTGCTGACCCGTGTGTGCCCAGCTGATGACCCGTGTGTGCCCAGCCTGATGACCCGTGTGTGCCCAGCTGATGACCCGTGTGTGCCCAGCCTGATGATCCGTGTGTGCCCACCTCTGATGACCGTGTGTGCCCAGCCTGATGACCCGTGTGTGCCCAGCTCTGATGACCGTGTGTGCTCAGCTCTGATGACCCGTGTGTACCCAGCTCTGCTGACCCGTGTGTGCCCAGCTGATGACCCGTGTGTGCCCAGCTGATGACCCGTGTGTGCCCAGCCTGATGACCCGTGTGTGCCCAGCCTGATGACCGTGTGTGCCCAGCTGATGACCCGTGTGTGCCCAGCTGATGGCCGTGTGTGCCCAGCTCTCCACCCTGGGCCTCCGCTTCCTCCCGGCCTCAGGGACACGCGCCAGGCCGCCCCCTCTCCCCGCCTCACTCCGCACACCCCAGTCCTCCGGGCTCAGCAGGTTGTCGGTGAAAAACCGCGTCGGGTCCGCGATCTCGCTGAGGAGCATCAGCTCCGCCATCTTTCCCCACCCCCCGACCCTGAGACGGTTCTCAAGGCCCGCCTCTTCCCTGCAACTTCTCAGTGGACTCTTGGAAAAAAAAAGAAAGAAAGAAAGGGGGGCGTCGCGGAAGCTACTCAGACCAGTCAGAGACCAGGGTGCAGTGCACAGGACCCAATCAGAGACGCGCGGCCGAGGTCCGGCCAATGGGGAGCAGGGCAGGAGGGCGGGCACAAGCGTCGCGCGTGCGCAGAGCAGGACCCAGCGCGCGCCTGGGAGCTGTAGTTCTCGGACGTCACGTTCCCTCCCACCCACGCCGGCCTGCGCTGAATGTCAAGTTCTGGCTACATCTAGATCAACTGCCGAGCTAGATAGGCCCTCAAAAACGTGCCCACAGAGCTTTTCCATGGCGGAAAAGGGAAAGGCACGGAGAGAGCGCTTCCCTCCTCGCCACCCCCACCACCGCCACCAGGAAGGCACACGCTAGGAATGGAATTGAAGCTTTTGTCTGAAGCCCTCGGGCCTTCCCAAAAACTTCACAGCACAGGCAAGTCACAGTGCCTCTTTGAAGACTTCGCTTTTAATCAGTCAAACATCTTGCGCAGACCCTGGGCCAGTTCTTGCGTCCTGGTCCTTGCTCTTCATGATGACCTTTCTCAGTTCCTCCTGGGCTGCCCGGTTTTGGGGGTCCAGCGCCAGCACCTTCTTGAAGTCAGCGGTTGCTTTGTCCAGGTTGCCAAGGGCAGCCTGGGCAACGCCCCCTTCCGGTACAAGGCCTTCAGGTGGCCAGGCTCCCGCTCCAGGGCTCGGTCACAGCTCTGGACGGCCAGATGGGGCAGTCCCAGCAGCAGCTGGCAGGCAGCCAGGTTGGCATGAAGGACAGTGCGTTGAGAAGGGCCAGGGGGCGGCAAAGTCAGCAGCAGCCTCAGAGCTCGCCCATAGCAGCGGGCTGCCCCTCTGGGTTCCCAGCTCGAAACAACTCTGTGCCCGGCACGCTCGCTGTCGGCCAGAGTCTCCTTTTCGCTGGCCTCCATCTCCCAGGAGTCCCGTCCCTGAGTGAAGGGAGGCCAGAGTGAGTCTGACCGGAGGGCCGGAGTACCCGGGGGGCCCGCAGCTCCGCCTCCTCCCCTTGACACATGGACTCCAGGCATTTCTCAGCGAGCTCTCCCCAAGCTCCTTCCCCTCCAGGGCCCTATGCCCACGGTCAGCTCTGACCAGCCCTCTGCCATTCCTGATCCCAATGGAAACCCTAAAGCCAGCACCCGGCAGTGGGAGCCCAGCTTGGGTTTGTCCAAGCCTTGGCCGGGGTTATGATCTTCTTAACAAAGCTCCCATCCGGGCAGTGCCACTGAACAGGTGGTTGGCGCTCTGCCACGTCACTGGCGGATCTGTGCGCATGATCAGAGTCTCCTTCGGGTCCAGCAGCCAGTGTCTCGGCCCCTTGTGGAGTCTCTAGAATGTGGTTGGTTGTATGTGGACTCTCTCTTGGCTCAAGGATTTCAATAGGTGCTTCCGAGGGCTGCTGCCTCGTCTGAGTTGAGTCGAGGACGTCCTTTCCCCATGGTGGCTGTGGTTGGGAGCTGGTTTTCTCTCCTGCTGGAATGATGGGAGGCGTCTCCATTTGGCTGGCTGGTCTCAGCTGTACTACACAGCTTTGGTCGAAGAGAGAGCCCAGGTTAAGATCAGCACCTGAAAGAGAACGTTAATAACAGGTGCATTTTAGAGCTCTTTCTTTATGGGGCCCGGTCCTCCAAGCCTCCTTTTTTCCTTCCCAAGTCCCTGTCCGGAGGAGCCTCGGGTCTCCCAGCACAAACCCAGAACTACAAATTCCAAAAGCCCTGCGGTTTGGGGAGGTCCCAGCTACGGAGGCTGGGTCGGGTCAGATGTGACTACGCGGCCACAGCACTTGTTGGGGGACCAGCGGCCCGCTGTAATCACCATTCCTTCCAAAACTACATGCTCACTGAGTGCTGTCCCGGAGTCCTCCCCGGCGGACCCAACAACTGGGGGTCCAGGGACAGCCGGGGGTGGGACAACAATGTCACCCAGCCCAGCCGGCTAACCGCGAGACTCCGAGCCCAGCGAACTTCCTGGCAGCCAATCAGGAAGAAGGAGATGTGGGTTAAGCCCGCCCCTGCGCCGACGTCATTTCCCTGACGGCTGCTTCGCTCCAGGCCTTAGCAGCCGAACCGGACCTTATCGAGCCGGTGGTGGAGCTGTGGGCCGAGCGGGTTACTGGACACGCAGTCTGGGAAGGGCTGAACTGGAGGCTGGGGCGGAAGAGGGCGGAGGTGGGGAAAGATGGGCGAATGCTTTCTCCCCTGTGCTGGTTCCTCTCCAGGCCCGGTTGCCCTTGGGCCCAGCCTAACCTGGAGCCTGGAGCCCGCCGGACTAAGTGCACGGTTGCCCCCAGGCACACACTCCCCCGCTCCAGAGCGGCTGTTTCCCTTGCAACAGCGTCTTCTTACCTCTCCCTCTGTCCTCTCCGTCGCCGTTCATGCTCTTCTTCATCTTAATAGCCTTTTTTTAAGCATGAGATTTGGGGGACATCTTAGTGGTCTTGCAATGGAAGGAAACTCGTTAAATTGCAGGCTCTGGTTTGGGAAGTCTGGGATGGGGCTTGCGATTTAGCTTCAGGATCACTCTGCATTAAGCCTCTTCCGGGCGTGCGCACCCTGCCCGGTTCTCCATGTTTCGCATGTGGAACTGGTAGAACTCGCCCCACTTGGTCCCGGGGAGGGCATATAATTATGTGCCAAGCCGCGGATCCTTTCGTGACTCAGCCCGCTGGCGACGACGGCGCTTCTCGGGAGCGGGGCGCCACTGCACCGAGACTAGTTACTGGACAGTCAGAACGCCGGGGTTCATCCTTAGTCAGGGCCAAAACAATGCTCCCCTTACACTGAAAACAAGGGCCAAATTCCAACAACTTAAAAATGTGCCCGTCACGTTGGCAGGCGGTGGGGAAAGGGAATCTGGGACCCTGGTGGAGGGAAGAAGACCCGGAGTGTAGTAGTATTGGTGCTGGAACGTGTGTCTGACACTCGTCTATGAATTACTTTGTAAATCATACTTCAATACAATTAAAAACAACTCCTTGTTTTATAAGGAGCCATAGACCTTTCCCTCAAGTTTTATTGAGAAAAAAAAACATTTTTTATGGTTTCTCTCCATAATCAAGGCATTAATGGGATAAGAACCCTTTTGGAAGGGCCTGAGCCATAGCAGAGCTGGTAGGGCATTTGCCTTGCCTGTGGCCGACCGGATTCTATCCCCGACATCCCATATGGCCCCCTGAGCACCACCAGGAGTAATTCCTGAGTACAGAGCCAGGAGTAACCCCTGAGCATTGCCGGGTGTGACCTCCCCCAAAAAAAGAACCCTTTTTGGTCCCACTATAGCTAAATGTCGAAATTCTTAGGATCTCTGGGAATCTATTAGAAATTAATCCACCTCCACTATGTTCTCTTTCCATATTAGGGATTTTTTTTGTTTTGTTTTTGGGTCACACCCGGCAATGCTCAGGGGTTACTCCTGGCTCTTCGCTCAGGAATTACTCCCTGGCGGTCCTCGGGGACCGTATGGGATGCCGGGATCGAACCCGGTCAGCTGCATGCAAGGCAAACGCCCCTACCCGCTGTGCTATCACCCCGCCCCAATATTAGGGATTTTTAAGAAAGGAAGGAAGTCTAGAATGAGTAATAAAGGTTGGATTGGACCCCTAACCCCTGGACAAAGATTACGAGTCTGTATCATTTGCTCACTGTCATGGAGGGGCTGGTCCAAATGAGCCCCCACATCAGCTCTCATCAGAGAAGCCGTGCTTTGCTATTCTGTATGGCCCTGTTACGCCCCGCCATGGTTTGTGTTAGATGTTTCTGTTCCAGCAGGCTCAACTCAACAGAAGTTTGTGTCTTTCTTTTGTGTTTTAGCTCTTCATTCGGAAACTATTGACTGAGCACCTGCTATGTTCAGGCAGCCTGAGCTGAGGACAATAGATGGTTGAAACAGATACAGCCCTGACCTGTGGGGTTCCCATAGTCTGGCAAGGGAGATACATTGTTACCATGGATGAGGAAAAGGTGTGAGAGGCCAAGAGAGTGAAAGATGAATAAGCAATCTTTGAGATTGAAATGTTTCTAAGGCTCTTAGAGCTGAATGTTGGAGGGGTTGAGTGATAGCACAATGGGTAGGGCATTTGCCTTGAATGTAGCTGGCCTGGGTTTGATCCCCAGCATCGCATATGGTGCCCCTAGCACCACCAGGAGTGATTCCTGAATGCAGAGCCAAGAATAACTCCCTCTTATTTTTTTATTTTTTGTTTTTGGGTCACACCCAGTGATGCTCAGGGGTTCTCCCTCACCCTGCACTTAAGAATTACTCCTGCTAGGCAAGATGGGTGTTGGTCCTGGCCCACCTCAGGGCTATGGACCATCACGAACTGCCCCAGGCTATCAGCCATCATGAAGAGATTCAGACACACAGGGGAGAGCTGCCATATGATCTCCCCTAGGCCAGCTGACCATGAGGCTCCCAGGAGGCAAGATGGATTTTGGTCCTGGCCCATAGCCTCTGTAGGGCCTCAGAAGCAGCCAGATGAGACTCGCTCACCATAATAGCCGCCATTTTCACCGTCCGACTCCACAGCTCATCAGAGCCCCACCCAAGAGAGAGCGCTGATCTCAAGCCCGGCTCAGCAGAACAGCCGAAGTTCAAGCCCAGGTAGGCGGTTCTCAGAGGCGGAAGTCACCAGGCACTCCTGGAGATGGAGCTGGGGTCCCCATTCCCTTCTCTGTCCCGTCCAGGAGGCCTGGTGGCCCCGCCCATGAACTGCCTCAGGGCTATTGGCCATGATGCAGACAGTCACACGGGGAGAAAAATGCCATCTGGCTCTCCCTGAGTGCATGCGTGCACGGTACATCAAACTAGTGGAACCAATCATGTAATAGAAACACAGAAAGTAAATTCAATAATAGAAGTCAGAATACCTCGTGCAACACAACCACAGTCACCCTCTGGTCTGGACTCCGCAGCTGGACACAGCCCGACCCAAGAGAGAAGCCGAATTCAAGCCCAGGCATGCAGGGACTCAGCGACTACGCCAACCAGATTTTAGGGAGCCTGGACTGAGGCCACCTCCCCCCCACTTCGGCTCCCTCCACAAAGTCCTGGTGGCCCTGCCCAGAACTGCTGCTGGGGCTCCGGCTGGACAGCAGGTATTCAGGTGCAGGGCGGAGTCTCTGCCTGCCTGCCCTGTGCTAGACTGATGAGGTGTCTTGGGGCGAGTGCAGGTTTTTGCTCCTTGGCCTGTCCTCCACCAGGGTCCCAGAAGTCAGAAAACCTCGTGCAACACAACCACAGTCATCCTCTGGTCCGGACTCCACAGCTGGACACAGTCCAATCCCCATGGCGCTGCAGGTGCCTGTGTGATATCTCAAACAGGTGCCTGTGTGATATCTGGTATACCACAAACGTGTGGGAGTCAGAGGCGAGGTAAGACAGAGAAGGGAACAGTGTATTGATAATCATTGAAAATGATGATACCATCCGAGAACTGAGCATTGAATATAGGCAAAAAGATACACATGATAACCTTTAAATGTATGTATTACCATCCACAATGTATAAGAAAGGGAAGCGAGGAGAGAGAGAAGAGAGAGTTAGAGAGAGAGAGAAAGAAAGGGGGGAGATAAAGAACCTGCCATGGAGGCAAGCTGGAGGAAGAAGGAGGAAATTGGGGACATTGGTGGTGGAAAATGGACACAGGTGGAGGGATGGGCACTGGAACACTGTAGAATCAAAACTCAAATATGAACATCTTGTAATTGTATATCTCACGGTGGTATAATAAAATATTGAAAACAAACAAATAAAAAATAATTACTCCTGCTAATTCTTGACCATATGGGACCCTGGGGTCGGCTGCATGAGAGATACACACCCTACCTGCTGTACTATTGCTCTGGGCCCCCAAGAGTAACTCCTGATCATTGCCAGGTGTGGCTCAATGACAGCAATAATAAGTTTTTTAAAAAACCCTAAATTTTTTGAGAAGACAATTTCCATACTGAGAAATATTGAATTAAACTTGTTTTCTTATTTTTAGTTTTTTTTGGCAGTGCTCAGGGCTTAATACTGGCTCTTTGCTCAGGTGTCAATCCAGACAGGATTCAGGGGACAATATGTGGTTGCTGAGGATGCGACCTGTACTACAAACCATAATGCATGGGAGAGAGATGGAGAGAGAGGAGGAG